>CAUYPK010145030.1:0-91943 GCA_963574355.1 Loris lydekkerianus
AATATTATGCAGCTTTAAAGAAAGATGGAGACTTTACCTCTTTCATGTTTACATGGATGGAGCTGGAACATATTCTTCTTAGCAAAGTATCTCAAGAATGGAAGAAAAAGATCCAATGTACTCAGCCCTACTATGAAACCAATTTATAAGCACCCACACTTCCCATATGAAAGCTGTAACCCAAGTACAGACCAAGATGAAGGGGAAAGAGGAGGGGGGGAGGAGATGGGTGGAGGGAGGGTAATTGGTGGGACCACAACTATGGTGCATTTTACCAAGTGTAGACTATAAATGTCTTAACACAATAACTAAGAAAATGCGGTGAAGGCTATGTTAAACAGTTTGATGAAGGTATTTCAAATTGAATATAAAACCAGCACTTTGTACCCCATAATTGCATTAATGTACACAGATATGATTTAAAAAAAAAAAAAACTCACTGCATCCTTGTGAACAAAATGGAGAAATATGAATGACTATGGTGATAAGGTCTGATGAGTGGATTGATGGCATCTGGGAGGAGGTTTCTAAGGGCTTGTTGATGAATCTTTCCTGGGCCTCCTATATGGTGGAATTTGTTAACTTGAACACAAAAAAGCCATAAGATTTGACGTTGTAAAAAAGTAGCAGGGATAAAAACACATTAGATTAGTGGTCCCCAACCTTTTTGGCACCAGTGACTGGTTTAATGGAGACAATTTTTCCATGAACTGGGGGGAAGGATATGGTTTTGCTATGAGTCTGAGTCTGTAAGCAATTGATTTATTATGGTCTCCATGAAATTAAACCTCTCTGCTAATGATAATCTGTATTTGCAGCCCCTCCTCAGCCCTAGCATCACCCTCTCAACTCTTCCTCAGCAAATCAGGCCTTAGATTATCATAAGGAACACACAACCTAGATCCCTCATGTGTGCAGCTTACATACAATAGGGTCCAGGCTCCTGTGAAAATCTAATGCTGCCTCTGACCTGACAGGAGGCAGAGCTCAGGTGGTGATGCAAGCAGTAGGGAGCAGCTGTAAATACAGATGAAGTTTTCTCTGCTCACCCACTGTTCACCCCTTGCTATGCAGTGTAGTTCCTAATAGGCCATCGACTGGTACTGGTCCACAGCCTGGGGGTTGGGAGCTTCAGCTTTAGATGAGGAAATAAGTACCTCTAAAAATTTTGCAGAGGGGCAGCACCTGTGGCTCAGTGGGTAGGGCGCCAGCCCCATATACTAAGGGCGGTGGGTTCGAACTTGGCCCCAGCCAAATTGCAACAAAAAAATAGCCGGGCAGTCTGGCGGTAGTCCCAGCTACTTGGGAGGCTGAGGCAAGAGAATCATTTAAGCTCAGGAGTTGGAGGTTGCTGTGAGCTGTGATGCCACAGCACTCTACCCAGGGTGATAAAGTGAGACTCTGTCTCTAAAAAAAAAAGTTTGACAGAGTAGAGTGATGCACTGAATCCAGTAAGATTCATTTTGTAAGAGATAAATACAAGATCCCAAACCTACATATATAAACTTGTTCAGATAAGCTCGTTCTTAATTTCTAAACATTTTACTGTAGTAAGCCTCAGTTTTCCTGTATATAAACAGGAATAATATTTTTTTTTCCTCACAGAAGGGGAAATTACTGGGACATAGTAAGTGCTCAATAATGGTGCTTACTAGTTTTCCCAGAAATTTTGGGATAGAATCCAAATTTTGCCACTTCTAGAGTATTTGACCTTGGGTAAGGTACTTATTTTTTCTAAGGTTTATTTTCCCTATTTGAAAATGAGGATAAAAATAGTGCCTACCTCATAGGTGGTTGTCATGAGAATTCAATAAGATGAAGAAAGTGAGGCTCACTTTGAGGTGCTTGGCACCTAGTGAGTGCCTAATGAATGTTAGCAATTACACTGAACATTAGTGTGGCTTCTAGCACATCCACCTGGACATTAAACTGAAAAAATAGAACCAAAATTTCTCTAGAAGAAGGGAAATTATGCTTCTACTGTACTCTCTGACAGACTAACACTGTGCTATTATGTCAGTTTGAACGTAAATTTTAAGAGGAATGTTGGAAAATTGTGCATATAAAATCAAATCATGTGAAAAGTAATGGAATAAACTGCAGATGTTTATCCTGTAGAGGAGAAGATTAGGAAAGGAGAAAGCTATGTGAAGGTTGTCATTGGAAGAGGAATGAAGCTTGTCCTGTGAGGTCCCTACAGGGAGAATTATGACACTAGGAGACAGATTTTTGGCTCCCCTAAAGACATTTTTACTCTGAGGACTGTCCAAAGGTAGGATGGCTGCCTCGGAAGATAAGTGTTTTCTCCGTCATTGAATTTTTTTTTAAGCCATTTGAGAAGTCATTTGAGGGAGAGTTGCAGAGAGGATTTGGGGATTTGAGATGGGATTTGGCTCGGTGATCTTGAAAGGCCAATCCTTGTCTGAGGTCTGGAGTGGTTGACTTTGTTGCAGTGCTTAACATTTAAAAGCTTTTTAAAGTTTGTGTTCAGTCATTTGGTCTTTTCTTTCAGATTATTTGACTGAAACATTCCACACTAAATAAGAATGACATATCCCTGACCTTTAAGGGCTAAATTTTATTTCTTTCATTACTCTTATGTGAGATAGCTGGGTAAATGGATTTGCAGAATCTCTGCATGCCAATCATACTTGAATTTCTTTTAAAAACCGGAAAGTTCTTTTCAAAACTGGGAAGAACTGTCAGGTCACAGGATTTCTGATGGTTCAATTTTAATTTCCTGAAATGCTTTTATATCAAGTAAGGTCAATATTAGTTAACAGACATGCAAATACTGGGCATATGGTTCACAAACGAGCTTGATATTGTAGGGAGTTCTTTGAATAAAGTGTTTCACAGGAAGAAATGGTATTGCCACTTATTATCCCATTCAGGATAACATTCTGCTTCTAAGTGGTTTAATTTTTCCTTTATTTTTAGTTCATGCTTCCTAGCCTTAGAGTTATGTTTTAGAAAACTCAAGGACTGCCTTTTGCTTTCATATAGGTTAATGAATAAATCATGAGTGGTCCTGAAGGACAATGGAGAAGGGAAGTCCTCCAGCAGGGACAATCTTATGGTGTACTTTGGAAGAAAGTGACATGATGTCAGATCTATACTAATTCATAGTTAAAGGTTTGGCCATAGGGCAAAAGAGTTGGAAGGCACAAGATTGGAAGTTTGCTGAACAAAAAGATTGGGGAAGAATTACATGAACGAACCTCTTTCAATGAACCAAGCATATGAGCACATTAATGTCCCATATTCATTTTAACCAAATGTTCAATTAACAGGTAAATCAGATGACTTACCCTATTGATGTCAGTCAGCATCTTTCCCCAGTCACCTCACTGTGCCAATAAGTTTATAAGCAATGCTCAATCCTTAACAGTGATGAAGATTGTACACGTCTCAATAAAAAAAGACTTTCTTCTTTCCAAGGCTAACCTGGCTACTACCTTGACTGAATGCCCAATCTGCCGGCAACAGAGACCAAGAGTGAGTTCTCATTATTGTACGATATAATGAGAGGACCAGCCTGCCTACCACTGCCCCCCCCCCCCCCCATTATGGCTTAAATAGTGTTTTGTCCTCACTGGAATAAATCCGGATATGGTTTGTCTTTCTGGGTTACCATACTGTTTCTGTTGACTTAAATGAATATCTTATTTACACAATGTTGCTTTTAATAAAAAAACTCATTTTACAGCAAAGTAATTAAGGCTAGTGCTCTTGGGGTTCCCCAGTATTTTCACAAAACCTTCAATCAGCTGCAGCTGGTTTATGGCATAGCAAAATAATCTAAGAAAGACTAATTTACTGTGTCAGTGGAAAACAACACCTTTGACAATGGAGGAGTGGTTATCCTTCAGAATAAAGAACATTCTTTGAACTATTGACCATATGATCATGTTTCTCCCAAAAAGAAATTAAGGAGTGAAATGGGGTGATATTTCTCATTTTAACATTGACTGACATAATGCAAAAAAGTTTTGCTTTCCAAGTTCGTTGCTTTATTTTTTATTTACTTTATATATATATTTTTGAGACAGAGTCTCACTATGTCACCCTTGGTAGAGTGCCATGGTGTCACAGCTCACAGCAACCTTAAACTCTTGGGCTTAAGCGATTCTCTTGCCTCAGCCTCCCAAGTAGCTGGGACTAGAGGTGCCCACCACAATGCCCAGATATTTTTTTTTTTTTGGTTGCAATTGTCATTGTTGGTTAGCAGGCCCAGGGTGGGTTTGAACCTGTCAGCCTCAGTGTATGTAGCTGGTGCCCTAACTGCTGAACTACGGGCACTGAACCAAATTCATTATTTTACAAGTTTCAAGGTCTTAGTGTTCAGTGGAGAAATAGTTCATCAGGGATACAATTGAACTAGAGGTTGGGATTGCCATTTGATTGTTTTGAACTTTCTTGCCAATGGACCAGGAAGGAAAAAGTTTTCCATGATGGTTTAACTCTGATTTTCTAGATGAAGCTCAGTGATTTCCCCTGAGTGCCACATAGTATTGTAATGTCCAGTGACAAAAGTTAATGGAGGACTATAGCACCCTGCCTTCCTGACCACCAAGGATCAGACAACTCAGGAATTAAGCTTTATATCACCTCACCAGATAAAGAATCACGACTGGGTGAGATGCTGGCTGAGCACAAAAGGAACATGGAGGAAGAAAGTTATGAATACAGAAGATAATCCCAGAATTAACTGCAGAAATGAAAGTTATTATAGCTGCTCATATTTTCTTCCTTATTATTCTATGCATATAGTTGTTTTGTTCCCTTGTTTTCCTAGTTTCCCCCCAAATAAATACCTTTAATATCTACAAACTTGTTGACAACCTTAGGATTCATTAAGTTTCACTACTTTTCCAGAAATTTAATTTTTAAATGAACATGCAGTAAAATGGACTTTTTTGGTGTAAAGTTCTATGAATTTTAACGTGGTAACTAATAGCACAATCAAGATATAAAACAGTTTTATCACCTCTTAAAAATCTCCCTTGTGTTATTACTTTGTGGTTACATCTCACTATCATTACCTCAACCTATGACAAGCACTGATTTCTAGCACTATAGTTTTGCCTTTTTAATAATGCCATGTAAATGGAATCATATAGTATATAACCTATTGAGACTGGCTTCTTTCCTTTAGCATAATGCTTTTGTGATTCATCCAAGTTATAATGTGTGTCCAATAGTTCATTACTTTTTATTGCCGAAAAGTACTGTGATCGTCTAGTTTTTAATGTATGGATTGGCAGAGCTAGCATTATAATTTACTCGATAGATTTCAGGATATCAAGATGGGATTGTCACTAAACTAGAATAATAATGAACATCACCTAGAGATGAAAAATTTAACGCAAGAATAAGAGTGATTATGTTTGTTGAATGGGAAGAGGGTGTTTCTGTTATACCCATTCTGTCCCACTTTTAGTCCTCTTTCTTGAACCCAAGGGGCTAGACAGGTAGAACATTCCTGAGACTCCACTGTAGCTACATTCTACATTAAAACTAGGTTTTGTCAAGGAAACATACTCACCTGAGACTCAGAAGGAGTAAGTGAGCAACATGAGGCAGCAGCTGCATGAGCATAAATTAATTCTTCGGGCAGACGTGGCAACAGGAGTAGCTGGTTCTTCTGCCCCAGTAGTTTGAGAGGGATGTGAAGACTGCAATGGATTTTCTGCTCCAGCAATTTTGTGGGCCAGTGGGGGCATCGCTCCTAGTGTGTTTCCCCTGGCTGCACAGAACTGAGCTTTGCTCACTGGCTCTTCAAGAAATTCTGTTAAGGTCCTAGTCCTACACAATAAACTTCTTCCTCCTTATAACTGGATGAAGTGGATTCTGTTATCTGAAACTGATCCCTTGTTTCTCAAATTTGCAATCTGAAGATTCTCTTTCAAATCCATCTTTGGATAAATTTTGGAAATTATTAAGTTGGACTGCCGTGTGTCTGACATATTTCACATTAACAATGAAATCAATTGCTCTCATTTATGGTGATCACATAAAACATTCATTCATGCAATGAACACATTTATTGAGTGACTATGCACTAGACATGGTGCTTTAACCAAACCCTATTTTCAGGGAGCTTCCTTTTTAGTGAGGAGAAACAGACAAGCAGTAAATATGCAGCATGCAAGATGGTGATAGTCCTAGGGAGAAAAGGAGAGTACAGAAGGGATAGAGGGAATGTCTGGGACTTTAGAAAGAATGGCCAGGAAGTTCCTCACTGAGAAATGACATTGGAGTCAAGACCTAAGAAGGAGGAGCATTGCGGAAGGAACAAAACAATTCAAGGCCCTAAGGTACAAGCATATCTGGAAGGAAAAATAAGGAGGGAGATGTGTCTGGCATGCAGGGAATGAAAAGACTTTGGGATCATAAATTCGAGTGCAAATAAAGGTGCTAAAATTATATGCTAAAGATAAACATGCAAATAATCTATAATATACATGCTATTTTTTTGATTAGTAACAACATATAAATAAAGCATAAAAACTCGGAGAAAACTCCTGATCTAAGGCAACACTGGAGGTGCCACCTTTTCTAAAGATTTTGGCTTGCAGTGGGAAAATATGGGTGTAAATAAGAATTTATAAAAGGAACCTTTATAAGGAACCACAAGTATACCAAAAAAGCATGGGCGATGCTTAAGTTATGATTATATGTTAACTTGCTGCACATCAACCCTATAATGTCATGTATTTTTTAGCTCTCACTTACAGGTGATGAAACTGAAATCAAGGGTGATTAGGTGATGTTCCCAAGATCACATAGCTAGTAAGTAGGGGAGTTTCGATTTAAAATGCTAGTTTGGGCTTGGCGCTCGTAGCACAGTGGTTCAGCACCAGCCTACTCTGAGGGTGGTGGGTTTGAACCAGGTGTGAGCCAGCTAAACAACGACAACTGTAACAAAAAATAGCCGGGCATTGTGGCAGGAGCTTGTAGTCCCAGATCCTTGGGAGGCTGAGGCAAGAGAATTGCTTAAGCCCAAGAGTTTGAGGTTGCTATGAGCTATGATGCCACAGTACTCTACCAAGGGTGACATAGTGAGACTCTGTCTAAAAAAAAAAAAAAAAAAAAAAGTTAGTTTGTCTGATATCAACTTCATGATGATTAATTTTATGCATCAACTTGAATAAGTTAAGAGATATCCAGAAAGCTGTCAAAACATTTTTGGGTTTTCTTTAAGGGTGTTTGTGGAAGAGATTAGCATTTGAGTCAGTAGACTGGGTAAAGATCTTTCTTCATGAATGTGAGCAGCCATTCTCCAATCCGTTGAAGGCCTGAATAAGAACAGAACGATGAAGGAAGGACAAATTCTCCCTCTCTGAGCTGGGATATCCACCTTGTCCTGCTCTGAGAAATCTGAACTCCTGGTTCTCAGGCCTTCAGCCTTAGACTGAGAGTTATACCACTGGCTTCCCTAGTTCTCAGGCCTTTAGACTTGAACTGAATTACAAATTATACCACCTGCTTTCCCCGACCTATAGTTTGTGGAGAGAGGATCATGGGACTTTTACTCCATAACTGAGTGAGCCAATTTCCATGATAAATCTCTTGCCTCTATGTATCTTTGTATATCCTATTTGTCCTGTTTCTCTGGAGAACCCTAATGCAACATTCTTCTTGACTATTTCTACAGCTTCTCACAGTAGGTTCAACTCTATATTTAAGAGTTTTTTTTCTCTCTTAACCATAAATAGTTTTGTTTTGATCCTTGAGGGAAATGGAGAATGAGGGAGTTGTATCCCACTGGTAAAAGGCTTTTGTGGACTTAGAAAAAGTAACTCAAACACCCTAATTTAGCCTTTCCTCAGATGACCCATTTTCCATTTTTTGAAATCATCTCTTTTTGTTCCTTTGAGAATCATCTCTATTTATTCTTCCTAATTCCCTATTCTTCTTCCCCTGCAGTTATTTAAAATATGGTGACCAAATGTATGTATAATATGAACACCACAAGAATAGCTTAAGTATTGTACTTATTTTTGGATACAATCCTACCTTTCTTATTTTAAAAATTGAACTAATACATTTTCTGTAAAAAGTTTGAAAGTGTGGAAAAGTATAACACAAAAGAAAAAAACCCTCTCCCCTATCTCTGCCATCAAGGTGTGTGTGATTGACTTCACTTCTCGCCATGTTGTCTCACAAGACTTTCAGAATCAAGCAGTTTCTGGCCAAGAAACAAAAGCAAAATTGTCCCTTTCCCAGTGGATTTGAATGAAAACCCTGTAAATGCAAAATACAAATGCCATTAGAAAATGCCATTAAGGCTATGTTGAACAGTTTGATGAGACTATTTCAGATTGTATATGAATCCCGCACATTGTATTCCTTGATTGCACTAATGTACACAGCTATGATTTAACAATAAAAATAAATAAATTGATTAAAAAACCCCCTGTAATAAAATCAAGTATAACTCAAAGAGGAGACACTGGAGAAGAACCAAGCTGGGTCTACAAGGAATTGCACATGAGATAGCACACATATTTATGCTGTATCAAGGTCACTATCATCTTATCATACCAAGCTGAAAATGTGGTCAGACAGTCAGCCACATTTCACTGGGAAATTTATTTTTCTCTTTGTTTATATGCTCTGCACTAATAAGCTGGTTCAATAATTAATATGTGAGAATATTTGTTTGAAAAAAATACCTATGCATATTACTCAGAAAATATCACTATTAATCATTTGGAATATTCTCTCAGTTTTTCATTTTCTTTTATTTATTTATTTATTTATTTATTTATTACAGTTTTTGGCCAGGGCCAGGTTTGAACCCGCCATCTCTGATAAATGGGACTGGTGCCCTACTCCTCGAGGCACAGGCGCTGCCCTTCTCTCAGTTTTTTAAATATGAAATTTTAATTCTATTCTTTTCTTCATTTACATTTTCAAAATATTAATTAAGGGGGTAAAGTATTTTTGTTATAAGGATATCTGGTGTAATGCTTAAGTCAGGGTTTTTGTGTGCCAATTGACACCAGAACAGTGTTCATTTACCCAATAGGTAAGTTTTTATTCCATACCCACCATCCTACCCACCCCCTTCTCAGTTTCTCATGTCTTCAGATTATTTTGTGCTCATTTGTGCCCATCAATTAGCTCCCACTTATTAGTAAGAACATTATGGTCTTTGTTTTTCCATTCCTAAGATACTTCATTTAGGATAATGGTCTCCACTTCCCTCTTCATCGCTACAAATGACATTCTTTCATTCCTTTTTATGGCTACATAGGATTCCAAACATACACACATACCACATCTTCTTTATCTACTCATGAAGGACATTTAGGGTGATTCCACATCTTTGCAATTGTGCTTCAGTAAACAAGATAATATGCTATGTATTTAACTATGAAATATTTTAAAAATACAGAAAAATGCAGACAAAGCTAACTGTCTAATTTGGTGAGCCTCAAAATCTGACTGCCTGCATTTGAAATTCTACACTATCTCTCACTGAGATAGTGCCTTCATTTCCTCATTTGTAAAATGGAGATAAGAAGAATATCTTCATCATAAGGTTGTTCTGAGAGTTAGATGAAGTAGTAGTTGTAAAGTTTTTAGAACAGTGCTGGTATCTATTAAGTGCTCAATTAAGTGTTAGCTATTACAATAACTGCCATCTAACATTCACTATAAAAACAATACTTTTGTTCATATTTGCTTCACATATTTCCTTCCTTCTTTTCTACCTCCTTTTCATTCTCCTTTCCTTTTAGGAATAAAGTATTAACGATACAGTGAAGCCTCTTTTATACTATTTCCCCACCTCATTGTCCTTTTTTCTTTAGGCAACTGCTGCCCTGAAATTGGTTCCTATGCTTCTTTCCATGTTTTTTATAATTTTACTATATTGAAATATCAGTTATGAATAAATTTTGTATCATGATGTTTCCTCACTGAACTGGAAGCATTTTCCTAAGCATGTCCCCCTGTTAGATATCCTTCATAAAGTATTCTTTGTGTCAGGATAATATTCCACTGAATAACATAATTAACTTTCCATAGTATTAGGTTTTAAGTTTTCATTTATTTTCTTTTAGAAATAACATTGGTATTTGTTCTGGCATATTTGTATACATACATCTTTGATGATTTTTTCAGGCAGGATTGATTGGCATCAAAGAATATAAACATTTCAAGTCATCTGTAATAATTATAAAAATAATATAATTATGGAAAAATGGAAAACACAGAGTCTGTAAAAATGAAGGTAAAAACATCTGTTATGCTATCATTAGAAAATAATCACTGCCAATAGTCCTGGTTTATTTCCTTGTCAGGGCCCAGGACTGGCCAGGTCTCTGGCTGGCTTAACTAGGTTCTGGACGGGGACTGCTAAATTACCTTGCTCAGGTCCTTAGGTGCCTGAGGGCTGTCTACTTTAGCTGGAGAGAGAGAGTGTCTTAGAGAGAGTTAAGCAGTCTTCTTAGAAAGATAGATCTTAGTTTATAGCAGAGCTTGGTAATCTTCAGCAGAGAGATGCCGTGCTGGCCTTCTGCAGGCAGAGAGGAGACAGAGTCAGAGTAAGCCAGAGTCTGTGATAGAATGCGCATGCTCCCGACTGCCTTCTCCTCCAGCCTACTATAAGGCTGATCCTGTGCCTCTCAACACCACAGGTGTAGAGATTGCCAATTCAGCACTGCTCTCATCTCACCAGCTCGCATGCTTGTTAGGAGAGCTAAATCCCTCTCCATGCCCTTTCCACCAAGGTGTTCCATTGTTGAGCTATATAGGTATTTCTTAGAACTCTCACTCCTCCTAGCCATAGGCTATACGGGCTGCTACATTTCCTCCTAGTCATATTCCTTCCATAAAGAATGCTCCAACTCCCTGCTGCCCACATGATATTTGGAGATATACTGTTCAGTAAGATTTGTTTCCAATTTTTACATTAACATTACATCATCACATTCCCTCAACTCATTTAGTATTCTCTGGCAAACAATTTTTAATATCTACATAATCCTACCACATTTAGTATAATTTATTTAACTATTCCCTTATTTGGGATTATTTCATATTTGATCATATTAAACAATAGTGAATATTCTAGTACAGAAACTTAGTGCTCCTAACCTAAGAGTTCCTTAGAGACCTAGAATTAAAAATTACTGGATTAAGGCATAAAAATATTAATGGCATGTAATACATATTGTCAAATTGTTCTTGAGAAATACATGTTCTCCTGAGTATATAATCCATAGCATATAGTTGTAGAATTATTATGCTTTTGCTAATTTAGATATGAAAAATTGCTATACATTATTGTTTAACTGATAATTAATAATTAGGGTTATTCATACCACAACCTGCCTTAAGTTAAAAAAGAAAATAAAACAAATCTTTGTCTATAATATCATTTTGGCTATGGCTTTTGTTGCTATAATTAAGGCTTTTGCTGATTTTTAACAAAGTTTGGTTCAACTTTCAGGTGTACATGCAAAAATTGAAGTAGAAAATTGATAATTTAATGATTTTAAGCTATTTAAACCCACACAGTTAAATCTCTCTCTACAAAAATTTCATTAGAAAATTTTTATTAAATTATATTAAAAAATAAAACTATATCTCAGGAAGAAAAAGTATCCAATGTACTCAGCCCTACTATGAAACTAATTTATGGCTTTCATATGAAAGCTATAACCCAGTTATAACCTAAGAATATGGGGAAGGGGGGGAGGATGGCAGAGGGAGGGTGATTGGTGGGATCACACCAACCATGCATCTTACAAGGGTACATGTGAAACTTAATAAATGTAGAATATAAATGTCTTAACACAATAACTAAGAAAATGCCAGGAAGGTTATATTAACCAATGTGATGAAAATATGTCAAATGGTCTATAAAACCAGTGTATGGTGCCCCATGATTGCATTAATATACACAGCTATGATTTAATAATAAAAAAATAAATGTGAACAGAAAAACAAACTGTACTTCAAGAGTAAATTTATTGATTGGATAATCATGATTGGATAATTACAAACTATTTAAATAATTTGCTGTTAGAGCCTAAAATAATAGGTACAAAGAAAACTGAGTTTTGTTTTTTTTTTTTTTTTTAAATTTTTTTTCCTGTCAGCCTGCATGGTGATTTAGGGATGATTTTAATTACCCAAAGTCAAGATCTTTTCCATAGATGAGACTGTCATGAGAAAATTATGGCACAGTGGCACATTGTTGCACTTGGCAAAATCTGTAATTTTCATTTAACATAGGTACACTGACTGAGACAGCGTTGTTTTCACAAGGAAAGAAATTGTTTTCAATTCGATACCCATGTTGTTAGTTTTCATTCAGATTACAAAAACAATAATATAATTTGACTTAAATAAATTCCAGATGAATTAAGTAATAAAAATATAAAAAGGAAATACTACCAAATAAGAAAATATAGACATTTGTGTGATTTTGCAGAAATATAGCTACTTCTAAACATAAAAAAAATCGCGGAAAGAAATGTTGCTATATTTAAGTACATAAAAATGAAAATCATATGCAAGAAAGGTTATCAGAATGAGAATTAAAAGGAAGACTACAGGCTGAGAAAAGCATTTATGACATATATGGTAAACATACAAAAAAACTTACAAAGATTGCTGACAATCAATAAAAAAAGATGGAACTTTCACAGAAAAATAGCCAAAGGGTGCCAGTGAGAAATTCTCACATACTGACAAGGAAATATACAGACAGCTAGTAAACATAGATGAAAAATTACTCAGCATCAGTAACAAAAATACATATTAAAATAAAAATAAGACAGGATTTTTCTTTTCTAACAAAACAGCAAATATTTGAATTATTCTAATCAAGGGTGATGTAAAATAAATATTTGTACTCATAAATTTCTGGTAACAATTGCTACCAAATTTTTGGAGGATATGTGTACTATTCAAAAACTTTAAATACTACCCAAAGATATCAAATTTTAGAAAGGTATCCCAGAAAATGAAAAGGCATGTGCACAGATCAGGTACCAACAGCATGCCTTCTAGAATTATTTAGAACATTGAAGACTTGAGAAGGAATGCCTATGATCCAGTAGCAAGTCACACACGTCTGAAGAGTAAAGATACTACACAAGGAATAAAGTTGTGTTGTTGCAGACTTTAACGACTTGAGAAAATACTCATGTTAAGAAAAAAAAAAATAAAAGGTTACAAACTATTATTCCATTTTTGCAATACACACGCAGTTAAAAGATCAGGAAAGAAATTCCTCGAAATGTTAATACCATTAATGGCGTAATTTCTGTGTGGGGAGATCCTTGCGATTTTTATATTCTTCCTGATATTCTTCAATATTTTCCAAAATGTTTATAATAAACATACAAAACTGTTATAATCAGAACACACATTGATTACACTTATATTCTGTGTGTGTATGGTACAAACACATTCTGAGGGCTGTCCGGAAAGTGTCCTATCCGGAAAGACATGAGTATTTCTGTTTTTCATTACTTCGTTTTCATTATGTATATATATGTATACGTATGTATGAATATATGAATGTATATACATACGTATACATATACATACACACATATACATATACATATACATACATATATAGAGAGACAGAGAGAGATAGGGAGAGAGAGCCATTCTTTCATGTGGGTGCAAATGTACATTAAAAGGACATTAGCGACGGTGCCACAGAAAAATTCAGGTCAACTTATATTGACCTTGCTGGGTACATTTCTACCAACACATACCGCACCTACTGTGTGCCAGGCACTCTTCCAAGTGCTTTAGGTCATTCAATTTATTTTATCTTCGTAACAATTCGATGAGGTAGGTATTGTTACCGTTTTCATTAAATAGATGAAAAGCCGGAGCCGCACACTCCATGTACACTCCAGCGCTCTTCCTCCTCCTCCATTTCACGCAAATCCTAACCACCTAGAAATTCGCTCTGACTCGAGCCGGCCCAGGTCCTCCGAGGCATGTTCCCAGGGCACATCTCCGTGTGTTTGTGTGTCAAGCTGGAAGTAGGAGATTTTAAAGACCCGCCAGAAAACCATGTCCTCTGCCCGGTATGTGCTCCGGCTTCCTTCTCGCAGCGCCCCTCCGGGAGGGCCACGGGGACCTAGACACGGGAGACGCCCCGAGGACTCCGGCCTCCTTCGCCCTCGGGCCGGCGGGGTTGGGCCGCGGCCCCGGCCGCGCCACCTGCTCCAGCGCCCGCGTCCCCGCCCCGCGTCCCGCCCCCGCGCTGCGCCCGCGCCCCGCGGTCCCTCCCTCCGGCGTGACGGGAGCTCCGGCGCCGGCTGCCCGGGCCGCGAGCGCGGCCGAGCTGTCCGCGGGCGGACGGGCAGGGGCAGCCGGAGCGGCGAGCCCGGAGCCGCAGCTACCGCCGGCGGGGGAGGCCGCCCTCGCGTCGCCCGCCGACCGCGACCGCCACCGCGACCCCGGCGGGACGAAGATGCAGCTGCTCGCCCCGGCGCCGGCGCGGGTCCCCCGCCGCGGGCGCTCGCCGCCCTGGAGCGCCGCCTGGATCTGCTGCTGGGCGCTCGCCGGCTGCCCGGCGGCCTGGGCTGGGGACCCGCGCTCCGCCGCCGGCCGCCCGCTGCCTCCGTGCCGGGAGGTGAGCAGCACCCGGCGCGGTGCCGCGGGGGCGGGACGGGGGCGCAGCCCGGGCGAGAGGGGCGCCTCTTCCATTTCGCTGTGTACCGTCACCTTTCCCCCTGCCTGGAGGGCAGGAGGTGTCCTTTGCTTCGAGGGGCGAAGTTGCCCGCCCGGCCAGCTGCGCGGGAGAGGGTGTGTGGCTTTGCCGGCTCGGGGGATGCTTCTCTGTCCGCGCCCGCGGGTTTGGGGGCTCTGCGGGACTTCGCTGCGCCCTCTCCGAAAAGCCTGGCTTGAGGACCTGGGGTCGAGGGAGAGATTTCAGGAAGGGGAGGAGACTGGGGAAGCCCCACCAGTGGGATTTGGAGAACCATCTGCTCAGGGCTTTTTCAGAGAGCCAGACACGCCGGAGGATTTCCCGCGTCGCCTCCCCTTTTCTCCACTACCCAGACTCTACAGACGCCTTCGTCGCGCTCCCCTGCCCTCAGCTTCCGGACAAGGTTCTGGGGGGTGGCTAAACCAGTGCATGCTGTCACTTGACCCGGCAAAATGTGGATTTGAATTAGAAAAAAAAAAAAAAAAAAAAGTTTGTACCTAGAGAAGGGGCAGGTTACAGTGAATAACCTCCTTTGGGAAGGCGCTTTATCTCTTGGCTGAAGCGTTGCCGCTCTGTATTTTATAGCTTGAGATTATTGTTGTTTTATATCCAAAAAGGACCAACTGGGAGTGATGAGACCTTTTTCCAACTGGGAGCGGGACTTAGCGTGCTAAAAATTTACGAGGAGTGTCACTGGTATTTGTATTGGGTGTTTTTCTCTCCCTTTAGTGTTCCAGAAAGAGAATTCTCTTAATGAAAATCAGTAAGGGGAAGGAAACAACATTCCTGACCTACTTTGAATGATTATGTTGGGGAGGATATGAGGAGTGGATACTGTTGGTAGGAAGATTGCTAGGAATGGGGTGATGGGTCATTTTAATTGGTGTAGCAAAGATAGCCCCTCTGGGAAGAAAGGGCAGACTCTGTTCCTTTGTGGATGATGCTGTAACAGCTTCAGGCTTCAACTACAGAGAATCTGTGTTCTAGACATCCTCCATCCATAGATTTTCATCTTTCTCTCCTTCAGTACAAGTCCCAAGATAGACTGAAATGAAAGAGAATCAGATCAAAGGCTTGTGTGCAAACACACAACAGTGTTGTAATTGGGGAACTCAGGGCAAGCTCTCAGTACACTCTAATTAGCTTAATCTGTATTCTGCAACTTTATCTGTCACCTGGGAATAATTCATTATTTCCCAGAAAGCTGTTTCTTGGACATCCTCAGATTGAATAGTTGTGATAGGATAGACTTTGTCCTCCAGTCCCTGACTCCCAATGTGCACAGGTATTTCTTCTCTAAATTGAAAAGTCTTAAGCTCCTTGTAACATTAATTTGTAGTAAGAAAGAATCTGCTTGAAATGGGTGAAGGTTAGGACCGGTGAAGTTGATGTTTTTGATTACTACAACTAGACTAATCATTTAGAAGAGCACATGTTCTACACACATGTAACTAGAAAGAATGGAGTAAGAGTCTGCAACCTAAGACAGAAACATTGAAAGGAGAGGCAGGGAAATGACAAAGTTCGGGAAGGCTGTATTCAATTAATCCCAGCTCTTTATTGCATTGGCTTTCAAAATTGCATGTGACTCATCCCTTGAGGTCTCAAGTTTGAATTTTCTGTCTGAAAATGTAAATAAATAAAATAAATAGGGTACTGTGCCTAGGTGCTTTTAGAAATGCTAATGCATAGATCCATTTATGTTCTTCCTGATAACTTACAAAACAGCTGGAAAAGGACTGACCGGGAATTAGAGGTTCTTTAGAAGCTGGGCTCCCAGGGGCTAAATATGTGTCTTGGTCTGGTCTAACAAGGGGAGCTAATTTACAGAACTGATCATTTCCCTCTGATGTTATTTTTAAGAGAAGGGCAGGAAGGGCAAGTGATGGTCAGCCTTTGAGGGTAAGAATTGGCTTACTCTGGGGGTAGCAAGTGTCTTCTTGAGCTCAGCCCTTTCCTCTGAGATACTTATAGGAATGTGAGCTAAACTCCTGTGGACAAAGACACAGTTATTCTGTGTCCATTCCTGCCCATTTATCCCTTGCTTTATTCTTTATTAACATTAAGGGTGGTGAATGCCACAGACATCTTGTGGTGAATTTAGAATTAAAGTGAGTTTTGAGGCTGGAAACTAAAGCCAACTCTCAACATAAGAGCATGTGGAAGAAAGAGTATGAAAAAATTTGTAGGTCATTCTGAACATCATTTCTCCCTAATAGTTTTTCTCACCCTCATTTATCAATATTTTTATACAAATAATCAGGTTTAACTAAGTTACACAGATTCTTAATTTTTCTTATCTGGTTTTAGAGGAAAGGAACTAAAGGAAGAGAAGCATAGAAAATTGACCTGGGAGTAATCTAGTTACAATTGCCTAAGTTCAGGAAAAAAGGCCCTTCAAACAGGCAACGGTGTCATAGATAAAAGTTTCATTTTTATTTTTACGGAAGATTGGACTCTGGGATGAAGTTCATAAAATACAGCTGCTTTTGTCCAAGTCCTTGGATTATAGAGTGGAAAAAGGGAGAAAAATGATTGCTTTGGGATGTTCAGCTGGTGATCAAATCAGCAGGGTGGACACACAGGCACAAACAGGAACCAATTGTTTGGGAAACAGAAATAAAAGTCAAGTCAACAAGCCAGCAGATGAAGGACAAGAATAGGATGTGACTTTATTGAATGGTATTCAAAGGAAAACACACACACACACACACACACAAAAGAACTGCGTATCAGGTTTTTATATAGGGGGACTTACAAAGGATAAGTACTTTCTGGGGGTAATAAACACTGACCTTATTTTTATTGGGAGGATGAGACGAGGTTAATATAAGTTAAAGGAAAAAAAACTATGTCAATGTGAGCGTCTGTTCCAAGATTAGAAGAGCTAGAGCCTGATATTTCAGGAATAGTCTATAGTGAAACCTCAGAGGTTCATGGGATAAGCCTGTCCAAGAATTGGAATAGAACTTTTGACTCAGAGGATAATAGGACTTAATGGGGCTTCCAGAGGAAAAAACATAAAGGATTCAGAGTAGGAGATTCAGGTATTAGAAGATAGAGTGCACGAGTAATAGGAATAGAACTAAGTGGATTATGTATGCATTATTTAAATTTGGTAAATTAAATCACAAAATAGTCGATTCTTAGTTCACTGCTCTAAAATCTTGTATAATGAGATTCTACTGGTCTCTCTGGATTTTTATTGAATGATGACTTTTGCTGAGAGTTTTTATATACTATAAATGTTCAGTTTATACTATATGCCAGGCAAAATGTCAGAGGATGTGAAATTACTAATTTAAAAAAAAAAGCTTAATTAGATAAGGATAAGACAGATATGGAAAAAAAATACAATAAATTTATTTGTAGCCAGGAGAGAACAAAGGGGCAGTTAAATCTATAGGAGCGGATCAGAAAAGTGCTGGTGGAGGAAGTGAATGAGACTTGAAAGTAAGTAGAAATTTGCCAAACAGTTGTGAGTGCATACTAGGTTGGGGGAACATTTCTGGTGTAGAACACAGATTGCAAAAGGACAGAAACATGAAATGGCATGATGTTGTAATTGTTTATCTCTGAGTACAGCATGTGACAAGAATTCTAAGAGAGATGAGTATGAGAGGCAGGCAGGAGCCTGATGGTAAGAGACCTATGTCATGTGAAGAAGCTGGTCTTCTTTTGGTAGGTGATAGGCAGCACAGAAAGATTTAAAAACCAGGAATGATAAAATATCCTTTAATCTAGCAATAGTGTGGAGGCCACATTAGAGAGGAGGGGAACAGAAAGAGGTGAGACCTGCCAGGAGGCAATTGTGATAGTGCAGGGAAAGGATGGCAGGATGTCAGTGAAAGCAGGTCAGTGCAGGTGGCAAGGAGGGCATGATGTTAGCAGATAAAATTGACAGTAAGTGGATGTGGAGGGTGAAGGAGTAATCAAGGTTCTGAGGTTCTGACTTGATTAGAGGTTGGTACCTCCAACCTCTTTGAGAAGGAATGTGAGGAAGATGGGATAAAGAATTTGGTTCTTTCTAGAAAGGTTGAGTTTTGAGTAGAGTTGCTCAGTACACAGGCATCAGGCCCTGTTCCTTAGGGGCCTGGTCTGGGCTAGTGTGGAGATTGGGGAATCATTTGAATGAAAGACATGGTTGAAATGACTGGACTGGGTGAGATCATCCAAGGAGTGAGAACAGAGAGAGCCTAACATCTGTCTGGAGTTTTACCAACATAAAAGGGGGCAGAAATTGAGGAATTCTACAAAGGAGACTTATATATCAGCACTGGCTAGTCTAGGAGAAATGTGACAGTATGGAGTTGTGAGGAAAGGAGATAAGCCTTTGAAGAAGAAAGGGGTGGATATGTGTCAATTGCCTACAAAACTCCAAATAAGATGAAGACTGAAAAGAGAAGATTGAATTTGACCTTAAGGTCACTAATGCCTTGTACCAAAATGGTTCCTAAGGGATGGTGGAATGGGTTGAGTATTTTTTTTTGGAGACAGAGTCTCATTTTGTCACACTTGGTAGAGTGCTGTGGTGTCATAGCTCACAACAACCTCAAACTCTTGGGCTTAAGCGATTCTTTTGCCTCACCCTCCCAAGGAACTGGGACTATAGGCACCTGCCATGATGCCCAGCTGTTTTCTTTAGAGACAAGGTCTTGTTCTGCCTCTGGCTCTGGAACTTGTGAGCTCAGGCAATCCACTTGCCTCAGCCTCCCAAGTGCTGGGATTAGAGGCATGAGACACCGCACCCAATGGAATGGGAGTATTAACTGGGAGGTCAGGTGGTGGTGATGGAATAGAGTTGTGTTAGATAGACTTCATGGATTTGGTAAGGTATTGGGTTTTCCAAATCCACATAAATTAGAAGGCTTGTAATGGTCATATTTTCTGTGTCAGAATTTGAAGGGAACAGTTGAGAAATGTCCTTTTTGCATGCCTCTGAAGGTCACAGGCTGTGGTTGGAAGTGTCAGAGATTTAAAGTCACACTGTCACTGAGTTAGGACTCAGCCTCTGTTTTCAAGCAGTTTATGTAGTTAATTTTGCCTGTTAATGCCTGTGGTGGTGAATTTTCCATTTCAAATTCTTATGCTGAGAACCATTTCTAGTGTTTTAGGCAAATGTGAGCAAGTATTCACACCATCAATATTTACAATATAAAACTAAGAGTTGACAGATCTGTGAAGTGTCATATTTTAGCACAAGGGATGGAAATAGCAGAACATAGTGTAGAATGGCACGTTTTCTTATGATGGTGTATCCTTCAGCAGTGTCTTGGATCTTATTATAATTTTCTATTGTTGAAAACAGCAATCAAATTTTGTCTTTTCCTTTCTCTTGAAGAAATCATGGATAATTCTCTTTCTTTTTGCTTTTCATAATCTCCATTGTATATAATAATTCAGCATTCAACACATATTTATTATGTACTTATATACCAGTAAACTGATGAACAAAACATATATGACCCTTGTCCTCTGGAGCTTTATAATCTCATGGGATCAGGATCAAAACAAAACCATGCATCATATAATTATATTTGCCATAAATACTATGATGGAAAATCATTATGAACATTGAGGGGATATAGACACCTTAGTTGGCTGAGGGCAAGGGTATTACCCAGGAAAAGATGTTTAAACCAAGATCCAAAGAATGAATAGGAGTTAATTGAATAAAGGCCATGCGTGATGGAGATAGAACATTTCAGACAGAGGAAGCCTTCTGGTTTAGATCAATTCTTATATCCTCCCTTAAACTTTCCCAGACTAGCAAAGACAAAGGATTTTTTTTCTCTGAATTCTAGTTACAGCCTGTTGTTTACTCTCTGGCACATATATTCTGTCCTACAAATGGTTTGCACATACACAGTGACCCTATATGGATGGGTAGTTGTACTCTATATAAGGGCATCCAGCTCAGGGGGCAATTAAGAGCAAGAATCCATCCAGCGCTCAGTGTGCCTACCCTCTGCCTTGGCACAGGTCTGCATTCATCTGGAGGAAATGATACCTTTTTCCTATTCCTGTGTCCAGAGTGGGCACTGGTTTCTAAATCACACAAACCTCTGTATGCTTTACCAGAGGCTTTGAACACACAAACCTTATCTCTCCCCAACTACATAATATATTCCTTGAGGGCAGGGATTACATCATCTATTTAGCAAACAGTGAGTAAATATATTTTTATTTAAGGCATTTAGGGATTAAAAAAAACGAGTAAGACTTGTTCTCTTTTCTGAGAGTCCTGATCACTGCGATAGAAATAGACTAAGTGGGTGGCTTCTGATTTTTTAGTTATAAACAGGAATTGATCTTTATGGTATATTTAATTCTAATTGACTTCTCTTCTTGGTTGTACCAGATTTAAGACTGTGAAATAAAAATCCAATGATCAGAATATGTTGGTTTATTCCCAACTCAGTTTACAACTCTGGAGTTGAAGATACTATCTGAAGCCTCACTAGAAAAGGTTCTTTTCTCCAGTCATTCGTTCTCCAAGTGTGATCCTAGGACCAGCAGGTGAACATCACTGAGGAACTTGTTAGAAATGCAAGTTCTTGGGCCCTGAATACAACCTCCTAAATCAGACACTCTGCGGTTAAGACCCAGTGAGAACCACTGCCCTCAGTATAAAGTGAGGGACAGTTTAGTTGCATGAAATCCAGAGACCTATTTCACTGATAAAATTCCTTAGTATGGCACCTTCATTTCCTGTTTTTTTAGGGTTTTTTAGAAACTACTTACGTGTTCCATCAAATGGACCTTGAGCTCCTCCTGTTACCATGAAGTACATCAGCAAAGGTTTCTTAATTATCTCTCTACACCAGGCAACTATGTCAGATACTGGTTATAAAAGAGGATGCAGAGGATATTATCATCATTCTCTGGGACAGTGGTTCTCAACCTTCCTAATGCTGTGACCCTTTAATACAGTTCCTCATGTTGTGGTGACCCCCACACATGAGGAGCAGTGTCTTGGTTCCTAAGACCATTGGATATATGTGTTTTCCGATGGACTTAGGTGATGCTGTGAAACTGGAAAGGGTCATTCGACCTCTAAAGGGGTTGTGACCCACAGGTTGAGAACTGCTGCTCTGGGAACTCACAGCCTGATGGAAAAAGCAAACATGGAAATTAATAAGTACCTTTTTCTTAGATCAACATTAAATAGAAAAACATGGCAATATTAAGAGGGAATGGTTAGCCTTCTTGTTAAAAGCTTGCTATTTGTGGGGTGAATGGTGTTTACATTTTGCTCCAACTGCAAAGTGTCTTCTTGCTTTAGGACAAGTAGTTAAGTATTAAAAGTAATTCAAGAACCTGATTCAAATCTGAGCCCTGCCACTGGTTTGTGTGACCTTGAACAAACCAACCCCTTTGAAATCTTTCCCTATCTGAAAATGGAGAGTGTAAATCCTGCCTTAATCTATATTAGAATTGCTGTGAGGATCAAGCTAATGCATTTGAAAGTGCTTTGTAAATTCCTGTGCAGTAGCTGATACAGCTGTTATACTCATGTAAGTAAAGAACAGTGTTTCTCAGGGCATGGACTCAAGTGTGAAGGAACTTGGATGTGGATAAGTTAATTTGTTTACTTAAAAAAGTATAAGAGTAGTTTTTCTACCTATTGAAGTTGTATGTCTTGAAACATTGGACTCAGTTGATTGCTGTGTCATTCCTGAAACTTTCACTTGGCTTCAAGCATCTCTTGGTTTTTCTCTTACTGCACTGTAATCCTCAGTCCTTGCCAGTTTCTCCTCATCTTCTTTATTTTGGTGTGTTCCAAGGCTTACTCCTTGAACCTCGTATCTTTTCTGTTATCCTTACACTCTTGGGGATGTCACCCAGTCTCTTGGCTTTAAATATCACCCACACATGAATAGCTTCCAGATTTACAGCTCCTGCATGGAACATTCCTGGATTCCCGTCAAGCATAGCTTCTATGTCACCAATTGCATTGGTGCCTCAAATCTGATATGTCACAAAGATACAGTCCCAAGCTGTCATTCTTCTGCCTCAGACACATTAAAGACTTCATTGAGAACCAAAGCTCTGATGCTGGTCTTCAAGGCTCAACATGATCTATTCTCCATGAATCCTCTAATGCAGGCGTCCTCAAACTTTTTAAACAGGGGGCCAATTCACTGTCCCTTAGACTGTTGGAGGGCCGGACTATAGTTAAAAAACAACAACAACTATGAACAAATTCCTATGCACACTGCACATATTTTATTTTGAAGTAAAAAAACAAAACGGGAACAAATACAATCACACCGTGGCCCACAAGCCACAGTTTGAGGACCCCTGCTCTACTGTTACCTCTTACTACTTACTCTCCCTGCCATTTATTTACTTATTTCTTTATTTATATTTATTTATTTATTTAAGACAGAGTGTCCCCTCTATTCTCTGGGCTAGACTACACTTGCATCATCATAGCTAACTGCAGGTTTAAACTCTTGGGCTCAAGCAATCCCGCTACCTCAGCCTTACTCCCAAGTAGATAGGACTGTAGCCACCATGCTGGCTTACTCTCCCTGTGGACTAAGTTTATAAATTACCACAGACTGAGCAATTTATAATGAACAGAAATTTATTTGGCTTATGGTTTTGGAGGTGGGCAGGTCCACATCTGAGGGGCCACATCATAGGTTGCATAGAGGCCAACATATCTCATTCAAAGAAAATGACACGTATAACAACACAGGAATTAAATAGTATTTTGAGGGCCAGTGTTAACGGAGAAGATGGCAGAGACTGAGGGTCTTGTGAGGCAAGCTATGGAAAGCCATTGACATCAAATCAGAAAGATTATTCTCTTGGCAAATGGAGGAAGATGAAAGGGAAATCATATTGGATGCAGGAAGATCAGTTAGGAGACCATAGCCTGGTGCATGCGAAGGAAAAAAAAACTTAACAGTTGTGCAAATGACAGTGTGAATATAAGGAGAGGAAGTGGAGATGGATTTAAGAGATCCTGTTTTCAGCAATTTGTGTCTGAGTGATAAACTTCAGTTCATCATGACTTTTGGTTTTTGGTTTGGGTAGATGCTGTTGCCTTGCATTGAGATTAAAAATTCAGGAGGTGGAAGAGGAGGAGGTTGAGGCTCAGAAAAATAGGATGAAAACAGTACTGGACATCATAAGTTTAAATTTCCCAAGGGACAGCCAAACAGTGTTCTCCCTGAGACAGTTGGATGTACAGGAGCACAGCTGAGCAACACTTTGGGAGCTATGAACACATAAAGAGATAATTGAAGCTGCTAGTATTGATGAGGTCACCTAGGCTCTGGCGTATAGTAAAGCAGTGTGGTGAGGTGCTTAGGGAAATGTTGACATTTAAGAAGCAAGCAGAGCCAGAGGCATTTGAGAAGGAAACTCAGAAAGCACAGCTAGTAGGGAGTGGTTAGCACAGTAGCTGGCTCAGGTTGATGGGAGAGACCAGTAAATCTGGAGTATGCTGTAGACATGGTGATTCTCCATATTTAGCAAGGCATTTGAATTATTGTCATACCCTGATGGGCAAGATGCAGAAATATGTGATGAAGATGGACTCTAGGCAGATTCTTGGCTATTTGAACAAGGTTCCTAAGGTTTTTTATTTAAAGAATTGATACTAAGCTGAAAGAAGTTTCCCAGTGCAGTACCTTTGGGTTTAGGGTCTAATCTCTGTCCCGATACTATTTATTATGCCTGTTTTTAGCAATATTTTGGTTTTGAGAAGATATAACCAAATTTTAGAATGTTGACACGCTGAGGAGGGTATCTAATGAGGTAAAAAACAGAATTAGAATTCAAAATGATTTTGAAAGGCTAGAATAATTAGCAAAGAAATATAATTGGTTTAAATGTACACGGTTCTTTTTGGTTCTAAACATTGAATATTCAAGCATAGGCTGGAGAAATCTTATTTAAAAGTACTTCTGAAGCCACATGGCTGCTAAAAGCAATGATGATGGGTCTTGGGTTCTACTGAGGAACAGAATGCTTGATTCATGGAAGGCAGACATTTTAGTTAAGTCATTAATTCAACTTAGGTGCAATATTTAAAGCCATATTGAAAAAGGGTAATGTTGGCTTGAGATGTTGAATTAGGAAGATGAGTTAATTGGAAAGTATGTCATGTGAAGACTAATCAAAGGAATTTGGGATGTTGAGCTTGGAGAAGACTTAAGGGGGCCGTGACATAGCTTCAAACATGTTTAGTACAGCCATGTGTAAGAGGTATAATGCTCACTTAGAGGATAAGATTTGGATTAGTGCGTGATAGACAGAAGAATGCAGAATTTATTTCATCCAAGAAGGTGTTTTATTTCTCTAGTAGGCACAAACTGTGTTTCTGTACTTTGAAAATTACGGAGCTCCTGTGTTGGATAAACTGCTGACCTGGGTTGCATCCATGGAATCAATGAATTCTGGTTTACTGCACTGTGCCTGTATTACCATGATGAATTTAAGGGGGCAATCCAATGATTGCTCAAGATTATATCTATACCTCTGTAACAGGGGAGAAGATAAATCTTTGCCCTTGGTATTGTAGTCATATGACATATTTTTTCTTATTCTACTATACTTAGTACTTTATTCTAAGATTGCCACATGTAAACAAAACCCAATACCCTTTGGTGTTTAGTCTAACATCCTAAAATTGAGAATAGAAAGAATTGTCCATTTGAAAGTTTAATGCAGACTTGTATTTGGTAGTTCTCGGGCATATCAATAATGTATAATGATATGAAATAACTTGAACCAAAATAACACTTGCTGCTTAACCACATCTGAGTCCGTTATGCTAGGGAAGTGCCTTCCTATTTATAGAGAAGATAAATATTAGCATCATTTGCTTTAGTTATTTTTTATGGTTTCATTTAATTGCTTTAAAATTAAAAGCAATATACCTATATACTCGAGTATAAGCCGAGTTTTTTTGGCACAAAATTTGTGCCGAGTTCGGGTTTTTCGGCACAAATTTTGTGCCGAAAAAACTCGGCTTATACTTGAGTATATACGGTATGTACATTCTAGAAAAATGAAGCATTAAAAACATCTATAATCTCACTAAACATGTATACCACTCTTAAAATTTTAGTATTTATAGTAGGAATAGTGAATAATAAAAAAAATAGCTAGATACAATTTTAAGTGCATTTTACTTATTAACTCATTCCTCCCCTCAACTCTGATGATGTTGGTCCTAATATTTTCAGGCAAGGTAAGTTACCTGTGAGCCCAGGCTGCTACCTCAGGGCCCACACTCTTTATTCTCAGGTTATTGTGCCTCTATCATGTATGTCAAATGTCCTTTATGTATGTTTCCTTATGAATATACATGTATGGTTACAAAATGGGAATATTCTGCAATATAGTTTGGTAAACTTTATTTTTGAATTTAATAATATGTCTGAACTTGTTCCTCTATTTTGACTCATTAAGAATTTTATTTAGTGCTTGAGATATGTGTCTGACTTGGTTTGAATAGCCATTTTTTACAAATAGTATTTTGAAAAATGCCTGATTCTTTCTGCATTGATTTATCTGCCATATTGTGTATATGAATGTATCTTCTTTATACTTAATGTTTTACATATAATATATGGACTGTATTATATACATGCACAATTGATTTCTTTTGAGCTATTTTCTATGTTTTTGATTATTTATACCAAGATTGCACATAATTATAATAAGGTTTTATGTGATACTTCTTTCCTTTCATTTGGAGGTTTCTCAGCTATTCACTTAGTTTCCCAGTTCAACTTCAGACTAATTTTGAAAAGTTTCAAAATTTCTCTTAGAGTTTGTTAAATCTCTTCATTTATTGGGGGGAAAAAGTCATCTTTACTATATTACCTTCATATTTAAAGACATAGTCTGTTTCAGCATTTACTGAGGCGTCCTGTGTTTCTTAGAGCACAGTCTTTGTATACCTATTTTATGTTACTAGTTTCCATGACAGTTTCTCCCTCCCATTTCACCTTTTAATGGTTTTTCTTGGATATGTTGAAAAGCCATTGGTCTTTGGAAATTAATTGTATATCTAGTTTCTTATAGAGCTGTCTTGGTAATGTTAACATCTTGTCGGTTAATTATTTTCAATTTTCTTGATAACAAGTACTATTTATTGAGCGGTTAAGTCTGTGAAACACTTTCTCACAGCAATCCATATCTCTGCTATTAGAGATGAAGAAACTGAAGCGCAAAGGTAATTAATAACCTGCAAAAGATGACAAAACTGGTGAACCATAAAGCTGTGACATACTTGTCTCACTTTCCACTGAACTCCACTACTTCCTACTCTGCCCACCCAGAGCTGATTTATGTTTACAGCTCTCCACAGATGATTCCTAGAGGCTACATACTTAATCTTATTGGGTGTGTCAGGCTGCTATTTTCCCATTTTCCTTCAGTAGTCTATCATTTTCAGATGATTCTTTTTTCTCGGGGTAGTAAGCTCTTTCTCATGTGTTCTGGGAATCTTTCCTTTCCTCCCTGGTAGGAGTTGGTCATCCACACATTTCGCAAGGAGAGCTCCGTGTACTGCTGTGTTCTATACCTGACGTGTATAGGTGTCCGTTGTCCCTCCTCTCAGGGGTTAGCATATCTGCAGAGTCTGTCGCCCAGTTTCTGCTGGCTGACAGTCTTCTTTTCCATGCTATACTCATGAACTCAGGAAATAGCATTCTGTTTCTGCCAGATTTTCAGTTAAGAGAATTTGTTTTAAAGAAGCAGAGCTGTCTGTAGTTCTTTCCCAGTGAGCAGAACTCGACAGGTACTGTAGCTAGGGCATTTTCTGCCTCTGTCTTTGTCTGGTTCTGGAATAAAGGATGTAGACAAAGAGGTAAGTGAAATTGAGGTATATTAGTCTGATGCTATTTTAATGCAGCAGCCTGTAAAACTTCAAAAACAAAAGCTGTTTTCTCTGTTGTTGAAGAAAGTGTATACCAAGGAAAATTCAGAATTAAAATTGATGGACCATAATTGTATCATTTCATTGTGTTTTAATGTTTTTTCTTCTTCCTTATCTCTTCTAAGATTTATTCCCAGTTGTTGTGGCTTAGGTATTATTCTAAATATTTTAGACATATTAATCCATTGAATAGTAATCATTTGTTATTAGTCCATTCATTCATTCTTCATGTGAATGATACTACTTTAAAGAGCTATTCAGATATTTTATGGGAAAGTTAATGCCGCAATCTTTTTTAAACTTTAAATCTTTTTAAACTTTAAAGATTAATTGAAGTACACTAATCTACACTTATTTAAAGCATACAATTTGGTCATTTTGGGTCATGCCTCAACATAATCAAGATTATCATTTTCAACACTTCCAATAGTTTCATAGTTCTCACTGTAATCCATCTCTTCTTTCACTCTGTCCCTAGGAAACTACTGATGTGTTTTCTGTCACTATAAATCAGTTACGTTTTCTAGAATTTTAGATAAATAGAATTGTATTGCGTGTACTCTTTTTTTTTTTCTTTATTGGCCAGGCTGGTTCACTTAGCCTAATGATTTAGGCATGCAGGAGGGTCCAGCCTGTGGGCCACATGCGTATTTTGTGAGGACTTTTCTTGCTTACCTGTGATGTTGAATATCACAAAAAGTATGAACTGACCTCTTTTTTTGCTAACCATCTTTTGTTGATATTTGTGTGTTTAATGTGTGGCCCAAGGCACACATTACTCTTATTCTTCCAGTGTGTGGCATTGGAAAAAAAAAGGTAGAATGCTCCTGGTTAGAAGTTTATTCACATTGTGATGTGTATCAAGTTTGTTCCTTTTTGTTGCTGAGTAATATTCCATTATAGGGCTGTGCCACAATTTGTTATTTAACATACTTGTCTATTTTTGACATAATATAGTTCTAATCACAGCATTTGATATTATTAAACTCCAATATGTTAATTTAATCTGTGAATAGGAAGAACTAATTAGTGAGTACTCCAGATAGGGTGTTTATAAAGTTTAGTAGCACCAGTCTAAAATGTAAATGTAAGCAGTAAGGCGCTCTCGGCACTCTGAGCTATTCCTGGAGGCGATTTTCTGTTTCACTCATGTTTAGTGCTATTCTGATGAATCTTTTTTTTTTTTTTTATTATTAAATCATAGCTGTGTACATTAATGTGATCATGGGGCACCATTATTCCGACGAATCTTGATGGAGAGCTAATCTTTCTGGGAGGCGTGGCTGTTGTAGGAACTACTTTCACTTGCCTGCCTTCCTGTCCATTTCATGTCAGGTCATGGAGGCGCGTCTCTCAGAGTGCAGATGAGAAAGGTGCATCTCACAGCACTTGTCCATATTTTGCCAGGTATAATGTGCTCCTGTGTATAATGCACACGCATGTTTTTGGCCCAAACTTTCAGAAAGAAAAAACTTTGTCTTTAAAAGGAGGGCAGACATGGCTGCACAGTGGCGCCTCCTTCTCTGAAGTGAGGGGCGGAGCCTACCGCTATGGAGAAGACTGGAGGGAGCTCAGTGGCAGGTGAGAGTGGGCTGGATGACCTGAGTAACTGCTCTCCCCCAGTTACCCTCTCCCCGTCCATCCTCATCCCCATATCCTCTTATTTCCTATTCTCACCCACGTGCATTGGTGGGGTGGCTAGAGCTGCTCTGCTGCTAACCCTGGCAGGCTTATTTTCCAGGAAGCTGCTGTGAGGGTCCAGGGCTGGCCCTGCCTGTCCTGGGCTCCTGATGGTAGACCCCTGCCCTTTCTGGGCTGCCATGTCTCTCATGCAGCTGGCCCCATTCTGAGGCCCCTAGGACACTGCACTGAGAAGAAGACCCCTGAGCTGGGGTCTGGAAGGCCTGGGTTCTGAGACCTAGTTCTACTAGTAGCCTGCTGTTGTGACCTTGGACTTCAGTCCCCATGAAGTTTCTGTCTGTGAAAGTAGCTGGCAGTGAAGCACAAAAGCTTGGGGTACCTGAGCACATAGAGTGTAATTTTGAGCCTATGATTTGTCTGAACCCCCAAGGTGTTGCGATGGTATCTCTCAAACTTGTCAGTGGGAAGAGCCGTCTAGGATACATGCTAACAGACTGGATACCTAGGTCTTTCTTCTGGAGAGCTGACTTAGTGTATTTAGGTGTGGTTCAGGAGTCTCATTTTAACCAG
This sequence comes from Loris lydekkerianus, assembly GCA_963574355.1. Classification (NCBI taxonomy): domain Eukaryota; kingdom Metazoa; phylum Chordata; class Mammalia; order Primates; family Lorisidae; genus Loris; species Loris lydekkerianus. Next base: position 29,820 of record CAUYPK010145030.1, read on the forward strand.
TTAGTGGCAGATTTGCAGGATTTGCAAATGTGGGAAATACTGGTGCCCTACATTCTGATGTTACTGAGTGTGCAAGGTCTGGATGGCTCAAGGCAGTCATGGTCTAGTCACTAAATAGAATTGTAAATACAGAGTGAAGTACTCTGCAGTGGGGTTTCATTATAGAAGGCTTATTCCTCAAGTGTGGTGTCCTGGGGGCCTTAGAATGAGGCCAGCTGCCAGAGATGAGGCAGGCTGGAAAGGGCAGGGATCTACCATCAGGAGCCTGAGGCAGGCAGGGCCAGCCTGGTCCCTCATACCAGCTTTCCAAGCAAAATTCTACTGAAGTTGTCAGTGGAGCAGCCATGACTCCAATGGATATGGGTGGGAATAGGAAATGAGAGAAGTAGGGAATAAGGGTGGGCGGGGAGGGGAGCAGGGTCAAGTCATCTGGACCACTCTCATCTGCCACCTTGTTGCCAGCTTCTCTGCAGCGGCCAGCTCCATGCCTCACACCTCTTGTTAGAGAAGGGTGCACTACTGTGTGGCCACTTCTGCCTTCCTTTCCATGAGGTCCCAGTGTTAACCTCATTGTTGCCATTGGCAGCATGCCCACTTGCAGGGTGGGCTGGAGTCTCCTGCAGCTGTGGTGCCTTCCTGGTTGGGGTAGGGTGGCTAGAGAGGAGATTAGGGGGGAGAGGGTACGATTACCATATTCCAGGATATTATTTTGCATATGGATGTGGTTTTTGCTTTGTAGAGTTACACTTTTAATGCATAAACATAAAGAAAACAATTTAAAACATTTGAATAGATATGGAATTAGCACTACCCATATATATTGAACATTCTTATTTTTTCTTCAAGAAATTTGGTCAACTAGTATGCATTATACATGGCAAAATGAAGGCTTTTTGAAACAATCTGAATAATTTGAACAAGCAAAAATGAAGGCTAAAATGAAGACTTTGTTTATTTCATGGTAATGAGTATTTGCATACTCTATGGATAATGAGAACAGTCTTTTTGTGCTCAACTGGAAGGACAATTGTATTCATTATTAAGTGAAATTATATTTTTATTGCTAAAGGAAAAACAGAGGAGTTAAATTTAGCCAAGTTTACTTGAGCAAGAAAAAGTTCTAGAACTACGCAGCATTACTGATGAAGTTGAATGTCTGCAACCTACAACCTGATGGGCTATATTTATAACCAGAAAACAGGAAAACAACGCACAGAGAGTACTTTATTGGTGCAGCTCAGCATATGCTTTATTTGGGAGTAATTTTGCAACTTTCACCCTTGATTGGTTGGAGGTTCAGCTGCTATGATTGGCTGAGACTCCACTACTTGTTACAAGAATATACAGGTTAGGTACAGTTCACTAGGTACAGAGAAACCTTTAGGCCAAACAATGTATAGAGTGGCTTTTGGCCACACTTAATCAATTTAATGCCATAAACCCTAAACCTAGTAGGATAACTCCTCCCTCTCTTCCCTCCCTCCCTTTCCTCCCCTTCCTCCCCTTCTTCCCCTCCCTCCCCATCCTCCTCTCCTTCCTTTCCCCTTCCCTTTCCCCTTCCCCTCCCTTCCCTTCCTCCTCTCCTCTCTTCCTTCTCCTCTCCCTCCCTCCCTTCCTTTCTTTCTTCTCTCTCCCCTTGTTCCTCCTTCTGGGAGGTGATGAGAATTTGGTTGACTAACATGTTTGTATTTAGAGCAAGGTGAGAATTACAAACTAATGGTGGTTTTGTAAGTTTTGAGACCCTTATGTTTTCCTTGTTTTGTTGTTCTGGGAAGATAAGAGATATTGGTACATATTATGACTAGCTCTTCTTAAACTCCATTTTCTGTGATGACCTTAACAGGACAGAGAGAATGAATGTAACTCAGTTGGCATCCTAGTAGCACATTCTGAAATCTCCATGATGGACACAGGCTAGTCCTTAACCTGATCTTTTCAGCTATGGCATTTTTTTTTCTAACTTTCCTTTCAAAAGCAGAATCTTTATTTCCTCAATTCTCTACTTTCTTTTCAACTCACTGTGGTCTGGTTTTTATCCCAATTGTTTACCTAAATCTCTTGTTATGTTAGTAGTCATCTACTAACCAGTTTCTTTAACCCTCGTTCTACCCTGTCTCTTTGCAGTTTCTGTCTTGCTTCCTGAGACATTTTAATGTTGTATCACTCATTGTTATGTCCTTATTTCTTCAGCTATCTTGTCTTCCATGACCTCTTTTTAAATGTCGGTTGTCCCAGGTTTTTGCTTTTGATCTTCTTCCCTTTGAATTATAGGTATCTTTTCTGAGTGATCTTATCCACATTTTTTTTTTTTTTTTGTTAATCACTATTTTTGTGTACATGGAAGTAATATATACTTACTAGAAACAATTTGAATAATTTGAACAAGCAAAAATGAATCACCTGCAGTCCCATCTCTGGGGAACCATTATTAACCTTTTTGATCCAGTTGCCTGTCTTACCTATAACCCTTGTTTAAATGGCTCTTAAATCCAATTCCAATGTTTAATTCCCCATTAAGTTCCAAAGAACATGTACAACTCCTTAAATTGTAAAAGGTATTATGAAAGCATATCCTTTTCTTTAAGGAGATCATAGTCTGATGAAGTGACTGTTAACTTGGCTGGTACATTAGAATCATAGACCAATATTTCTTTCCTAATTAGGAATCTCTGACCATGGGGTCTAGGAGCAAGATTCCAATGCACAGCTAGGGTCAGGAATCTCTTGTTTAATGGCTGCTTTTCAAAGTGCCATTTATTGAACACCTGCTCTATGCCATGCAATGTGGTATTCATTTATTCTTTCAGGAAATATTTATTCAGGCCCTCTTTTATATTTTTTTCTGGCCTAGATACTGGGAATACATCAGAGAACAGATTTCCTGTTCTTACTCAGTTTATAGAACGGTATAAAGATATAGACATTATACAAATACATGACAAGTGGTGTGGTAAATGTAGGAAGAAAAATAAGGGAGGTAAGGGGATGGGGATTGTATGTCTATATGAAAAGGCAGATATTATGGCCTTTGAACAGTGCCTGAGTGAAGAGAGGGATCAAAACTGCAGACATCTGGGGAAAGAGCTTCCAGGAATAGGAAACAACAGGAGCAAAGGTCCTGGGCTGAGCATATGTTTGGCATGTTCAAAGAAGAGGGAGCCATTGTGGCTTCAGTGGAATGACAAGGAGACACGGCAGGAGATGAGAACACAGAGGTCGGGGGATGGAGTGTGGTAGATCACATAACTTTTAGGGCATTTAGTTAAACATTTTGCTTTTTATTCTGAATGAAATGACAGCCTTAGAGGCTTTTAGGCACAAAAGTGACATGAAATGATACATGTATAGAAAGGTCCATCTGACTGCTGTGTGGGAAATAGACTGCTGGAGACGCGGGAATAGATGAGTCAGGTTATGCAGTAATCTAGCTGAGGCATTATGGCAAATTAGATTAAGGTTTTAGGGGTGCAGTGGTGAGCAGTAATTGGGTTCTGCATATTTTTTGCATATGAAACATATTTTCTTTCTTTCCTTTTTCTTTTTTTGAGACAGGGTCTTGCTTTGTTCCCTGGGCTAGAGTGCAGCGGCATCACTGCATATAGCTCACTGCAACCTCAAGCTCCTGGGCTCCAGTGATCCTTCTGCCTCAGTCTACTGGGTCCTTGGGACTATAGGTGTGAGTCACCATGCCTGGTTAATTTTTCTATTTTTTGTAGAAACAGGGTCTTGCTTTTGTTCAGGAGGGTCTTAAACTCCTCACATCAAGTGATCCTTCTGCCTTGGCCTCCCAAAGTGCTACAATTATAGGCATGAGCCATTATCCCTGGCCTATATATGTTTTTTAAAAAAGATATTATCATCTTTTGTAAGATCTCCTAAGGAGCAACTTTAGCTAGAGAAAGAAATTGTCAAGGACCAAGTACTGGGGCATATCAAAAGTTAGGAGAACTGATGGAAAATCATGTTCCAGAAGTCAAATGAAGAAAATGTTGGAGAAAAGGGTGGTGGACCAAGTCAAACATGTTGCTAGGTCTGGGGAGAGGAATGTTGAGAATTTATGTTTTGATTTAGCAAGGTGTAGATCTTTTCAGTTTTGATTGCAAGTTAGGGGCAAAAACTTGATCAGAGTTGGTTCAGGAGAGAATGGAAAGAAAAGAGGAAAACACGAGAACAGACCATTCTTTTGAGGAGCCATTCTTTTGCTAGTCAGGGAGGAAAAGTGATGGTAACTGAAGTGTGGAAGTGAGAATAGTTACTTGGTGAGAGTAATGCTGAATAAAGAATACTTTAACATTTCCCCCAAATGCAAGATTTTGTTCTAAGAATAGCAACTTGGGTTTATTTTTAATTTATGTTATCTTATATAGAAAGCTCTTAAAATGAGATATATACATAACTTTCATTTTACTCTCTGTCTCTATGAGACCAGTTGTTTTTAATATATAGCTTCCAATGTGAGTGAGAACGTGGGAGATTTGTCTTTCTGTGCTTATTTCACTTAACATGATGTTTTCCAGTTCCCTCCAAATTTTCACAAATGGCAAGATTTTATTCTTTTTTGTGACTTTATGATATCCACTGTGTATATGTACCACAATTTCTTTATTCAATCATTTCTTGATGGATTTTTAGGTTGATTCCAAATCTTGGCTATTGTAAGTAGTACTGCAGTTAATGTAGGAGTGCAAATATCTTCTGATATACTGATTTCTCTTCCTTTGGTTGTATACCCAGCAGTGGGATTGCTGGATCATATGGTAGTTGTATTTTTAGTTTTCAGAGGAGCCTCCATACTATTCTCCATAGTGGTTGCAATAATTTATATTTCCAGCAACAATATATGAGGTGATGGTCCATCACCCTTTCTCTACCTCCTCACCAGCATTTGTTGTTATTGCCTATTTTGGGGACCAAAGCTACTTTTACTGGGATGAGATAATTTCTCACTGTAGTTCTGATTTGCATTTCTCTGATGACTAATGATGAGAGTTTTTTCTTATACCTGTCAGCCATTTGTATGTCTTCTGAGAAATGTGTATTCAGATCCTTTGCCCATTTTTAAATAGTATTATTTCATTTTTTTCCTGTTGAGTTGTTGGAGCACCTCATATGTTCTAGTTATTAATCCTTTGTCAGATAGGAAGTTTGCATGTATTTTTCCCCATTTTGTGAATTATCTTTTCCCTTTGTTGGTTGTTTCTTTGGGTGTGCAGAAGCTTTTTAGCTTGATGTGGTCTCATTTGTCCAATATTTCTTTGATGCTCATGCTTTGGGGGTATTACTCAAGAAATCATTGCCCAGACCAATGTCCTGAAGTAATACCCCAATGTTTTATTTTAGTAGTTTCAGAGTTTCAGGTCTTAGATTTAAGTCTTTAATCCATTTTGATTTGATTTTTGTATGTGGTAAAAAATTAGTGTTTAGTTTCATTCTTCTGCATATGGATATCCAGTTTTCCCAGAACCATTTATTTAGGAGATTGTCTTTTCCACACTGTATGTGGCCCTTATTTTGGCACATTTGTCGAAGCTAAGTTCATCATAGATGGGTGTATTTATTCTGGGTTCTCCCTTCTGTCCTATTGGTTAATGCATCTGTTTTTATGCCTCTACTCTTCCCTGTAGCATAATTTAAAGTCAGGTAATATGAAGTTCCTCTAGTTTGTTCTTTTTGCTGAAGATGTCTTAGGCTATTCTGGATCTTTGTGGTTCCATGTACATTTTGGGTTGCTTTCTCTATTTCTGTGAAGAATGTCATTGGTATTTTGATGGAGAGTGTATTGAATCTGTAGATTGCTTTGGGTAATATGGACATTTTAGCAATATTGATTCTTCTAATTCACAGGCATATTTTTCCATTTTTTTGTGTGTCTTCTTCAATTTTTTCCATCAATGTTTTATAGTTTTCAATATAGAGTTATTTCACTTCTTTGGTTAAGTTTATTCCTAGGTATTTCATTTGTAGATATTATAAATAGGATTACTTTCTTGTTCAAATTATTTATTATTGGCATATGGACATGCTACTGATTTTTGTATGTTGATTTTGTAACCTGCAACTTTGCTGAATTTGTTGATCAGATTCAGGTTTTTTTTTTTTTTTTGGTATGGACTCTTTAGGTTTCTCCAGATATAAAATCATGTGATTTGCAAACAAGGATAATTTGACTTCTTTCAAATTTGCTGCCCTTTATTTCTTTCTCTTGTCTGACTGTTCTAGCTAGAACTTCCAGTATTATGTTGAATTACAATGGTGAAAGTGGGCATTCTTATCTTGTTCCAGATCTTAGAGGAAAGGCTTTCAGTTTTCTCCTTCTCCAATGTTATACTTGCTGTGGACTGTCTGACATATAGGGCTTTTTATCATATTGAAGTAACTTCCTTCTACACCCAGTGTTTTGAGAATTTTTATTACGAATGTATGTTGACTTTTATTAGATGCTTTTTCCCTATCAGTTGAAATCAGCATACAGTTTTTGTCCTTCATTCTGTTGATATAATTATCACATTGATTAATTTGTGTATGTTGAATCATCCTTGCATCCCTGGGAGGAATCCCACTTGATGATGATGAGTAATCTTTTGAATATGTTCCTGAATTCTGTTTGTTCATGTTTTGTTTGATAAATTTTTGTTCATCAGATATGTTGGCCTATAAATTTCTCTTTTTGTCATGTCTTTGTTTCTGTTTTGGCATCAGGGTGATAAGGCCTTGTAGAATTAATTTGGGAGTATTCCCTCCTCTTTGATATTTTGGAATAGTTTAAGGAGGATTGCTATCAGTTCTTCTTTAAATGCTTAGTAGAATTCAGTGAAGCTCCCAGTCCTGGGTTTTTGTTTGCTGGGAAACTTGTTAGTTCTTATTGGTTTATTCAGGATTTCTTCCTATTTCAGTTTTGATAAGGTATATGTGTCTAAGAATTTATTCATTTCTTGTAGGTGTTCTAAATTATGGACATATAATCGCTCATAGTGGTCTCTGACGATCCTTTGAATTTCTGTAGTATCAGTTGTAACATCTCCTTTTTGATCTCTGATTTAGATCTTCTCTCTTTTTCTCTTAGTTTGGCTCATGGTGTTTATCATTTTGTTTATCTTTAAAAAAAAAAAACTTTTACTTTCAGTGGTATCTTGTATTTTTTAATTTCAATTGTTTTTTTTTTTTTTTTGCTCTGATTTTTATTATTTCTTTTCGTTACTAATTTTGGGTTCTTAATTTCTTGTTGGGTTTCTTGAATAAGTAGAAGCTTTTCTACTTTTTTGAGGTACGGTGATTATTGCTATAAATTTTATTGTTATTGCTTTTACTGTATTTAATAGCTTTTGATATTTTGTTTTCATTTTAATTTGTTTTGAGGAATTTTTCTTCTTGTCTTTTCCTTGACTCATGGGTCATTCAGGAGTATATTGTTTAATTTCCATATATTTGTATAGTTTCCAGTGTTTCTCTTGTCATTGATTATTTTATTCCATTGTGGTCAGACACAATACTTGGTATGTTTTCAGTTTCAAATTTTTTTAAGACTTTATCTTGGGGCCTAATATAGGGCTTATTTTTAAAAATGAATGCTGAACTAAAGAGAACGTATTCTGCAGTTGTTGGATGAAATGTTCTGTAAATATCTATCAGGTCCATGTAGTCTACAGGGTAGATTAAGTATAGTGTTTGCTGATTTTTCTGTCTGGATGGTCTGTTCTATGCTGAAAGTGGCATGTTGTGGTCTCTAACGATTAGTATATTGGAGTCTATCTCTTTGTATCTGGTAATACTTGCTTTATATACCTGGGTGCTCCAGTCTTGGGTACATATATATATTTCAAATTTATATGTCCTCTAGCTGAATCTATCATATTATATGATAATAGTCTTCTTTGTCTCTTTTCACTGCTTTTGTCTTGAAATATATTTTCTGATAGAAGTATAGCTACTTTTGCTCTTTTTGGTTTCCATTTGCAGGGAGTGCCTTTTTCCATTCTTTTAGGTTTACTTGTATCTTTATAGATGAAGTGAATTTTTTTTTTTTACTTCATTCAATGACTCTATGTCTTTTGATTGGAAGTTGTCTTCTGTTCATAGTCAATGGTATTATTGATATAGAAGGATTTACTATTGCTAATTACTATTACTATTTACTGATCAGTAATTGCTATTATTTGATTTCTGGTTGTTTTGTTTTTTCTTCCTTCCTTCCTGTCTTATTTTGTTGAAAGTGATTTCCTCTGGTAGTGTTTTAATTCCTTGTTTTTTATTTTTTGGATATCTGTTGTAAATTTTTTGATTTGAGGTTATCATAAGGCTTGCAAAAACCCTTTTATAACCAATTATTTTAAACCTATGACGACTTACAAATAAATAAGCAAGCAAAGAGAAATCTAATAGGAATTCTCCCTTTTAACTCCATCTGCTTTCTGCTTTTTGTTGTTTCTGTATCTTTTTATACTATTTCTCAACAGGTATAGTTATTTTTGATATGTTTATCTTTTAGTCTTCCTACTTAAGATAATTGGTTTATACTCTGTAATTAATGCTCAATGGAGTATCTGTGTTTATGTCCTTACTGTTACCAGGGAGGTGTATACCTTCAGAGGATTTCTTATTGTTCATTAATGTCCTTTTCTTGCAGATTGAGGAACTCCTTTAAGCATTTCTTGTAGGACAGGTCTGTTGTTAATGAAATCCCTCAGTTTTGTTTGTCTGGGAAGGTATTTCTCTTTCATGTTTGAAGGATATTTTTGCAGGATATAATATTCTAGGTTTAAGGCTTTTTTTTTCCCTCAGCAATTTGAATATGTCATGCCTCCTTCTCCCGACTTACAAGGTTTTCACTGAGAAGTGTGCTGCCAGATGTATCAGAACTCATTTGTATGTTATGTTTTTCTTTTTTCCTTGCTTCCTTCAGGACTTTTCCTTTTCTCTGTGACCTTTGGGAGCTTGCTTATTAAATGCCTTAAGGTAGTCTTATTTTGGTTAAATCTGCTTAGGGTTCTATGACCTTCTCCTAGTACTTGTGAGTACTGATATCTTTCTTTGTTTGGAAAATTGTCTGTTGTTATTTTTTTGAATAAAGCCTTCTACAATAATCTTTGTCTCTATGTCCTCTGGAAGGCCATTAACTCTTAGATTTGCCCATTTGCATCTATTTTCCAGGTCTTGTAAGCATGCTTCATTCTTTTTTGTTCTTTTTTTCTTTTTTCTCTTCTGACTGTGTATTTTCAAATAGTTGTCTTCAAGCTCACTAATTCTTTCTCCTGCTTAGTCAGTTCTACTGTCAAAAGACTCTGGTGCATTTCCCAGTTGATTCTTCAGCTTCAGAATTTCTGCTTGATTTTTTTTTTTTTTTTTTTTTGTTACCAATCTCTTTGTTAATTTTCTCTGATAGGTTTCTGAATTCCTTTTCTATATTGTCTTGAAGTTTATTGAGCTCCTTCAGGACAGCTATTTTGAATTCTTTGTCTGCAAGTTCATATATCTCTATTGCTCCAGGATTGGTCACCAATATCTTATTTAGTTCATTTGATGAGATCATCTCTTCCTGGGTGTTCTTGATGCTTGTGGATGTTTTTCTACGTCTGGAATGAGTAAGGTATTTATTTTAATCTTTCTAGGAACCCATCCTTCTTGAGAAGGCTTTCCAGATATTCAAAGGGAATTGAGTGTTGTGGTCTAAGTCTGTCTTTGGTCACTGCAGCTATATGAGCAATGGGGGTGCCCTAAGCCCAGTAATGCTGTGACTCTTGTGGCCTCCTGGTGTTACCACTGTGGTGGACTTGGGAAAGAAATAGAATTCCCTGGATTACTAGTCAGAGTCCCTCACATTCTTACCTTACTCTCTATGTGAGGTGCTGAAGCTGGTGGAAGAGTGATGTGGGCACTGCACTTGTGGGCACCAACACCAGGTCACACCTAAAGCCAGCCCAGTCTCACGCAGAGCCCATGGTGACTGTTACCTGGCTATTCCTGATTTTTTTTCAAAGCCCAAGAGCTCTTTAGTTAGCAAATGGTGATTCATGCTAGGACTGGGTCCTTCCCTTTAGGGCACCATGTTTCCTTCTGGCCCAGGGTGGGTCCAGAAATGCCTTGAACTCTGGAACTAAGGCCTTGACTTGGGGGCTTTAGGAATTTGCTTGGTATTTTATTTTACTGTGGCTGAGCTGGTATTTAAGTTATAAAACAAAGTCCTCAGACACCTTTCCTTTCCTTCCCCCAGTAGAAGACTCATTGAGCTGCGCTGCTTATAATTGGTGGTGGTGGTGCAGGGAGTGATATGCACTGGCTTGGCCACCACTGCTGGGGTGGGACACATGCACTCCAGCTCCACTGGTTCTGAGCCAGCACAGGAATTGCTCAAGGACTGTAGCCTTTGTTGCCCCAATACTTTATGAGTTTAGTCCAGGCTCCAGGCTGCTCTTTGCAGCCAGTGGAGGGCTAGCTGGAACTTGGGTTTGGGGGCAGAGGATTTCTCTCTGGCTAGGCTTGTCTAAATGCTCCCTTGTGGGTACTAGCAGAATTCTGCTCTGTGCTGTGTTTCCCTGTGCCAGGGCAGCCTAAGTTTCAATGTAAAGCCCCATAATTACTTCACTCTCCCTCCCCAAACCACAGATCCTCCACTTGGTGTGCTGGTGTGGCATTGCGGGGGGTGGGGAGGAATGGTGTAGGTACAGGCAATGCAAGATTGCCCTTTCTGCCCTCCTCAGTGCTTCTTTATGTGAAATAAGGTTAAAACCAGGTATTGTGATTGCTCACCTGATTTCTGGTTTTTGTGAAGGTGCTTGCATGGATAGTTGTTGAATTTGGTGTTAGTGCAGAGAGATGATTGCTGGAGGTTTCTATTTGGCCATCTTGCTCAACCCCCTCCCCTCATAGACTTAAGGCAGAATATAATATCTAAAATGAACACAGCATTTGTCCCCAAAATTAATGTTAAATAAAATTCTTATTTGAATGTTTTTGAAATTACTTTCTGGTTTGGAATCCTAACTTTCAGCTATGCCCTAAAATAACCACCAAATGGATCTCTTGAGAGTGACTTGATTTTTTTTCTTTCTTTTTTTTTTGGCCGGGGCTGGGTTTGAACCTGCCACCTCTGGTATATGGGGCCGGTGCCCTACTTCTTGAGCCACAGGCGCTGCCCTGAGACTTGATTTTTTTTTTTTTTTAAACAGTGTACTTTAAGTAATTTAAATAATTACATTTTCATATTGTTTAAACATTAATAAAACGATTCAGTAATAGAACAGTTTTTTTTCTAGAGTAAAATGGCAAACATACTATCAATGGATTCTCCAAAGATAAAACCTTGGCAGTAGTCAGAGACTAATCATAGTGAAACAGAAAAGTTTCTTAACGATAGAATCTTATTCTATTTCACAGTCTACCTCATTCATGACCCTGGCTCACTCTGAATTGAATCTTTCTCTGCATTCATGAAATCACAACCCTCTCGGCTTCTCCTTTTACTTTCTCATGTTCATGGAAAGGCATCTTTTTCTTAGTTCTTTCTCAGTGATGATACTGATGAAAATACAGAGAGCATATGGAAGCAGATATATGCGTAGGCCTTGATTTTATGTTTTGGTAGACTGGTTTATTTAAGTAAATACAACAGGAGAACATGTTTGTTTAACATTTTTTTTGTGTGTCTTTTGCTAGTTTTTATTTTTTTTTCTTTTGTCCTGGCCTGCTTTAAATGTACACGTTTATTTCTATACTAATTAATAAAAACTTCAATTAAAATCTTTTTCAGTAAATTAATTAGCTGCTCAAAAATTATATCTAAAATGTTGAAGATTTTTGAAGAATTATGCTCAAATTTGATTTTTTTAAAACAAAATTGTTTTAAATTTAGTAAAATTAGTTATTCTTAAAGGCTTCATGGTTCTTATATGTTGTATATAGAATTGGCCTTAATTTACAACAGCTTAAAAAGCATAGTCTAATTTTAATTATGTAGAAGAAAAAAATTTATTTTTACCATTGGTTTTTTGGAAATGAATGAATAAGGAGACAGTGGTGTATTGGTGTAGGGGCGTGTGTGCATGTGTATCTATTGAGAAAATACGGAACAAATTAATGTAGTTGTCTTTGGGTGGCAAGATTATGGGTGGTCTTCCCCTTCTTCTAAACCTTTATTTTTAGTTTTCTAAAAGATCTTGTATTCTCTGAAAGGAAGTAGAACAAAACAGTTAAAACAGTTGAGAGGGTTGGATACAATCTGGCTGGGTTTAAATCCCAATTCTATCGCCTCCTAGCCTTGTAATCTTGAGCAGATCACTTTATTTGTCTGTCTTTCTCATCTGTAAATTGGAGATAATATTAATAATAATAATAAAGAATAATAATTGTACCTCATAGACTTGTTGTGAGGACTCAACATACTTAATATGTGAACTATTTAGAACTATCATAGTGTAAGTACCGTATTAATGTTAGCTATTATTATTTGTATAATAAAAAAAGAGAAAGATATAGAGATTACTATACTTAGAATCTACTGGCAGAGGAAACAGTGGTCTCTTAGCGCCACAGTCCCCGACCTTTTTGGCACCAGGAAGTGGTTTCATGGAAGACAATTTTTTCATGGACTGGGGTGGGGGTTATTAGATTCTCATAAGGAGCACTCAACCTAGATCTCCCACATGTGTGGTTAACGTTAGGGTTCATGCCTCTGAGAAAAGTTAATGCCGCCCTTGATCTGACAGGAGGCAGAGCTTAGGCAGTGATGTGAGCCATGGGGACTGGGGAGCAGCTGTAAATACACATGAACCTTTGCTAGCTTGGCCCTACTCACCTCCTCCTGTGCCTCCTGGGTTGGGGACTACAGTCTTAGACTCGCTGGGGTCCTCAAACTATGGCTCGCGGGCTACATGAGGCGGTGTGATTGTATTTGTTCCCGTTTTGTTTTTTTATTTCAAAATAAGACATGTGCAGTGTGCATAGGAATTTGTTCATAGTTTTGTTTTTTTTTTAAACTGTAGTCCAGCCCAACAATGGTCTGAGGGACAGTGAACTGGCCCCCTGTTTAAAAAGTTTGAGGACCCCTGATAGAGTATCAAGTGATTGAAACGATTTGATAAACTTTAAAGTTTGACTTTGATGGTGAGATGTTTACTGTTTTCTTTGATATTTTTTAATTTTAAATTTTTAAAAATAATACATTGAGGTGAAATTCACATAATACAAAATTAACCATTTTAAAGTGAACAATTCCATGGCATAATCATAATATTGGCAACTACCACCTCTATACCGAAACATTTCCATCATTCCGAAGTAAAACTGTGTAACTCTTGGGTAGTTTTTCCATATTCTTCCCTCTCTGCGGCTCCTGGCAACTACTAATCTGCATTCTATCTCTACGAAATTATCTCTTCTGGATATTTTATGTAAGAGGGCTCCTAGTGTGACCTTTTATGTTTGGCTTTTTTGACTTAGTATATTATTTTCTGAGGATAAGGACCTAGGAACAGAATTTTTTTTGTCAAAGATTATGCAGTTTTAAGGCTTTTGACATACACTGTCATATTTCCCTGTGGATGTGCTATACTGGTTTACATTGCTACCAGCAATGTTTGAGAGTCTGTTTCCTCTTTTGTTTGCTCATATACTTATATTCATAATCATTGTTATTTTAACAAAAATAGTACCTATTTTATATTTTTTAAAGTTCTATCCATATAAAATGTTTTACCAGATATTTAGTTTTCTTCCTTTTGTGGATTCTTGCTTCATGATCTTTACTGAGTTTTGTCTTTTCCTTAATGAGTACTTTTAAAAAAATTATAATAAAGATGTAAATCTTGACAATCTGTTTTAAATATCTCTTTTTGTATTGTTATTTTTCTTCTATTTATTTTTTTGAGGCAGTGTCTTGTTATGTTGTCCAGGCTGGTATCAGACTCCTAAGCTCCAGCTTGCTCCTGCCTCATCTTCTTAAGTAGTTGGGATTTCAGGCACATGCCACCAGGCCTGGCTTGTCTTTTCATTTTGTCTGTGATATTTTGGTCACAGAGAAGTTATATGTTTTAATGCAGTGAAATCTGTCATCCTTTGCTTTTTTTGGTTTCTGCCTTTGTGCACATGTTTTTCTCAGTCTTCCTCAGGTGACTGGTGTATATATTTGACAATGAGCAAAAATTCTAATGTTGTCTTGTTGGAACATGAAATGCTGGTTTTAGTATGTATTGTGCTACATAAAAATGTTCTCCAATGACTTAGAAAAAAACTATGCTTAACTGAGAGCTACTCAGACCTTAAGCTTAGGATGTACTGTGTTTCAGAGACGGACACATATTACTAGAAAACAAGGGCTTAACTGGGTTTTTCGGGGAATGCATTTCCATGACGTGTGCTGGAGTCAGAACACATTCTCTCCACCTTCTGTCTGTATTATATCTGTGCTCAGAGATAACTTGCATTGACCTTTGAAGCACTTGGATTCTCATTCATCAAAGAAAGATTAAATTTTGTTCACTGTATTCCATTTATCCTTATGGGAAATTGAACTGGTTTATTTTTGGGTGAAATTGTTTTTACCCTTTGAAATTCATTCAACTAGAATATTCCATTTCTTAAATATTCCAATTCATTTATCCTTATTACATCTTAAGGAAACAAATTATATGAATTGTTGCTAACCTAGAGAAGTATCTAGTATTTCTTTCTTGCATTAAATGTCGGAATTGGAATTGACTTTTCTGGTGGTGTGAGATGTAACATCTTTTCATTTCAGACCATTGATGTTAATGATAAGTCATTTAATCTTTATGTGCTTGTTTTGTCTTTTACTTGTGAATCTTTTTCTTTGTACAAAATAACACATGCTTATTATAAATGAAATCAGGAATATAAGCAAGTCAGGCATTATAAGATGATTACTATTAATAACGTTTGCATGTATATTGATTCAGATGCCCTTTCATATATATGTAATCATTTGCACATTTAATAAAAGTGGAATCATACTCATGGTATCATGAACTTTTTTTTTTGAGGTGGATATATACAATTTGAGATAAGTGCACAGAATTCCACTGTGTAGATGTACCAAAATATATTTCAGCGGTTCTCCATTGATTAGAATGTTTCCTACTTCTTACTATTATAGCTCATAATAAACGTTGTGATGGTAAAACCTTTACTATATTTAGATATTTATCTTTGGATATTTCCTTGGATATGTTTCCCAAAATGGAATATATCCAATTTTCTGAATCATGTAAGTTTGGGTGGAGAGATAAAATGAGATTGTCAGACATGGAAAAGCTGTAGACCTGGTGACTTTTCAAATTTAATAAAGGAAATCAAATAAATTTTTTTCTCTTCAATGTAAAGGCATTGCTTATCTTTCAGTTTCTTTTTTTCTGTGGCAATTCATATTCTACTTCATTTATTTTTTCCAAGTGTGGAAAACAAATATGAAAGGGTGAGTAGGGTAAGACAAGATTTGTTTTCTATCTTTATTTTTGTTGGAAAGTTGTTTTTATTTCTTGGTTGTTTTTTAAAGGAAAGTTTTTGGAATGGAGGTTTCTTTTCTTTTGACCATGACTAGTTTGTCTTTTTTGATCTGCAGCAAAGTTTTCACTGTGGATGTTGCTGTTTGTTGATCATTTTCTCACCTTGTTATCAACTTCTATCTTTTCCTTTCCCATGAACAGTCAGAATCCACTTTGTGTGGTTGCTGGACAAGACACAGGAATAGAAAGAAAACACATTCATTGTCTCAGGATAGTTATATAATACTGTGGCAAATACTTCAATAGGTTTTTTTATGTAATTGATAAAAGCAGTCAGAATATTATTCATCAGTTATTTGGGAACTGCTCTTATTTCTATGATTTCTAACTATCCTATGTCCCCTTGCTTGTAAGTCCTAAAACTTTCTTTTTTTGGTTCACAATTAAAATATTTAAAACATTAATTCTATTTCCCTTTAATCAATATCTAAACATGTTAATGTATGATAAAGAACCTAGAAGTTTATGATTTTATCAGTGATAAATAATCTTACCGTGAAAACAAACGTGGAGTTTGAGTCTAAATTATCTCTGTGCACAGACAACACAGAACACTTTCATTAGTATAAAAGTCTTGAGAAGGGACGACCTTCTCAGTGACATCTTCAAGATGAAGAGAGAAGGTTCTACCTGTTTGCTTTCATGTGTTTAGATTTGTTTGTCTTAGGTTGTGGTTTCACAGTGAGTTGTTCAGCAGAGAAGGACACAGAACTAATTCAGGGAAGACTCGAGCATGTGAAGGTAATCACACCTTCTGAGAGATGTCTGTTTCCCTGAAAGGAAATTGCTGATGGTATTTTCAGGGCTTTAATTAAGAAACTGGCCTCTGTAGGCCCTTTGCTTGACAATAACCCACTTTAAGGAAGCAAGAGCTCTCTAATTATAGTGGATAAGACAAAAACTTCGCTAATTTCTTACATTAAATAATTGATTTGTGCAAATTAAAATTAAAATTTTAAAACATACACTCCCACTTCCTTTGGCAAAATCACTTTTAATTATTTCTTTAACTTTCACATGGTGATCATAGCACCGTCTTTATCAGTAAAGTAGATGCAGTGTTGACATTGGGGGCTTGTAATTCTAATATAAATCCATGTTTGGCCATCACTTTTAGCTTCTTATTATAGTTATATCTCTACCAAATCCAATATTACTAAATAATTATTTAGAAATGTCATTTATTTAAGCACTGAAGTTTTAATCATCTCTAGTTAATTCTTTTTATTCATGGTAGTTATGGTTTGTAAAGTTGCCTTGAAGACTGAATTAGCTGATACTGAACAATTAATTGCTCCTAAGAAATACAAGGTCCTCTGGTCATAGTTTTGTCAACAGATTGAAACATACTGTTTTTTTATGTGTATTTCTGTTTAAAGACATCTTATATAATATATATTGTCAATTCATTGATGTTGAACTCATAGCCACCAGCACTGTCACTCATACCTGAAGGAAGTTTTACCTAACATGTATTTTCTCCACAAAGCACATCAAAGTGCTTTGCACTACACAGCCCTATGATTGGGGGAGATTATAAAGGGCAAAGTCACCAACATAAAGCAAAAAATATGAAAAATATGGCACAGAAAATGCTAAGGAAAGTCCACTTATTTATAGTGTGAGTGCTGAAAGAAGGCAGAGTGTCACCTTGTCTGCCACAGCTGGGAACATGTATCTCAGGTGACTCAGATTTTTTTAGTGCTCTGTGCAGGTCCATGGATGGCCAGGAAAGTACCACTAGTGTTGATTTGGGGATTTCAAATATATTTTAGTGAATAGAAGAATTTGCAAATTATGGAACTCACAAATAATGACTACAGTTCTTTGTTGGTGGAAATTTTTCTAAAATGAAGTAGAATGAAATGTAATTTAAACATAGCTTGACCATGTAGGTTCATCATTATGGAGATGCTTATGAAGACAATCCAACATTTATTGTCATTGCTGCTCTCAGTATGTGTGACTCTGTGCAGCATCCCCTGTATTTGACCATTATCTTCTTCACCACCTGCTCCTCCCTCACTCCATCCCTACTGGTACTTCTGGTGCTTTTGTTTGAGACAGAGCCTCAAGCTGTTGCCGTAGGTAGAGTGATGTGATATCACAGCTCACAGCAACCTCCAACTCCTGGACTTAAACGATTCTCCTGCCTCTGCCTCCCAAGTAGCTGGGACTACAGGCACCTGCCACAATGCCTGGCTATTTTTTGGTTGCAGCCATCATTGTTGTTCGGTGAGCCTGGGCTGGATTTGAACCTACCAGCTCAGATGTATGTGGCTGGTGCCTTAGCCATCTGAGCCACAGGCACCAAGCCCCTACTGTTACTTCTTAATATGGCAGCTTTTATGTGTCTATCATTCTGCTCAACCTTTTTTTTTTTTTTTTTTTTAATTTTTATTTATTTTTTTCGTGGCTTACTTTCCTAATCTGCTGTCTCCTATTACCTAGGAAAGCCCTGGGAATTTTAGGAAAAGGTAGAAAACATGCTTATCATGTAAATATTTATAGTTTTTACATATGAGTTAGACTCAGTAAACTATAGTGTGAGGGATTTTCATACATTATTTTTGTGACATTTTTCCTCTTCTGACTTAAAGGCTTTTGTTTTAACTGATATTTTTTTCCCTCATGGTATGTGAGATATAATGCTAGGATTTTTCCATTAGATCAGTGGGGATAATCATTTAAGCATGGGTTAAATACCTTGAGCTTAATTCTTTTCCACTGAAATTAAATATAAACTAGGATCATTTTTTGGATCCATTCCTGTGATATATTATTAGATTCATTTTGTAAGATTGAAGGCTGAGGTCT
Organism: Loris lydekkerianus; assembly: GCA_963574355.1. Classification (NCBI taxonomy): domain Eukaryota; kingdom Metazoa; phylum Chordata; class Mammalia; order Primates; family Lorisidae; genus Loris; species Loris lydekkerianus. The sequence goes on from CAUYPK010145030.1 coordinate 48,149, forward strand.
ACAAACATAAGCTAAGTTCTTAGACTAGGGGTAATGCTGATTAGGAAGTTAGTAAAATATTTCTTTGTGCTCTGTTTGATGGCATTGTGATAGCACATTTGCATTATTTTGTGCTTTATCACTCACCTATTTAGACTAGGTTTAAAATTTTTTATGGTGAATTTCCTAGAGGATTTTCTAGTCATTACATTTTTTGAATTTTAGTCTAATGCCGTACTGACTGGTTACACAACAGTGGCATGCTGTGTGAACTTTCTTTACTTAGAAGAGCTGCAGATGTAAAGGTACCTTCTGCCAAAGGATCCATTGCGGATAGGATGTTCATTCTTTGTTCCTTCCAGTGAGAATGTTCCTTTAAGCCCAGCCTACATTAGATTTAGCTCTTACAGTTTCTTTTTGCAATGGAAGTGTTCGTTCACAGTGTTATACAGGTTTTAAATGCAAAAAATGATCACCAGCTCAGAATAGGAAGACATGATATAATTGAATAAAACTTACTGATTGCATGTAGAAAGAGTAAATCCAGACTATAGCCATGTGTGGGTATTGACCAATTTAAATGTGGCCAGTTCAAATTGAGATATGCCATATGTGTAAAATGCACAGTGGATTTAGATGATTTAGCATAGTAAAATAATTTAGTTTCTTGTTTATCTTGTTTATGTTTTTATATTATTTCATGTTTAAATGGTATGAAGTTAAAATATAGTATTAAAATTAATTTAATGTTTCTTATTAAGCTTTTAATGTGGCTAATAGAAAACTTGAATTTAAATGTGACTTGCATTTATAGCTTATATATATAATTATATAATTATATAATTATATAATTATTATTATTATTTGTTGTTGTTGTTGTTGCAGTTTTTGGCCGGGGCCAGGTTTGAACTTGCCATCTCTGATATATCCTAGTCACTGAGCCACAGGTGCCACCCTATAGCTTATATTTTTATTGTGTAGTGTATAACATACAGCTGGTATAGATGTTATGCAAGATATTTAGACTGTATAGACCTTGTCCTGTGTTTCTCTCATCTTTCCCCTGTCTTATAAATGCACCTTTAATGTCCTATTGGGTAGAAGATTAAGAAATATGAAAAGATTACTCGATGATCAACTTCCGGTGATTCACCTTCCTCACTTCCCATTATAGGCAGTTGTTATGCACTCAGTGAAAGCTCCCCAGATACCACAGTTGTAAAAGCTGGATAATGTGAGACTATGAAACTATGTATTTTATAGGACAAACCAATTGGTAATTTTGAAAACTTACTGAAACTGAAAAAAATGTACTGAGAATTTGTACTCATAGAAATTTAAGATAAATATCTGCAATCCTTACTCGTTTGTTACTGTCAGTAAGAACTGATAGTACCACTAGAATGTTAAACAGTATTATGAGTTTAAAAAATTGGACGCTGCCAGGTACGATGGCTGTAATCCTAGCACTCAGGGAGGCTGAGGCAGGTGGATTGTTTGAGCTCATGAGTTTGAGACCAGCCTGAGCAAGAGCAAGATCCTGTCTATAAAAATAGCCAGGTGTTGTGGTAGACATCTATAGTCCCAGCTACTTGGGAGGCTGAGGCAAGAGGATCGCTCAAGCCCAAGAGTTTGAGGTTGCTGTGAGCTGTGACACCACAGCACTCTACCAAGGATGACAAAGTGAGACTCTGTCTCAAAGAAAAAAAAAAATTGGACACTATTTTCAGGTGTTATACAGAAGTAGATTCGGTCCAGGAAATGATTTCCCCTTAATTACTTTGCTTGGCATAGCATCAAACACATTGTTCATTTGCAAACTTGTTTTGTGGTATTTTTAATTTTCTAAAGCCTTGATTTTTAAAGTCACAATTTACTTATATAAATTTGGACAGTGTAATATTATGTATATAGTTGGCCATTCATGTCCTTGGGTTCTGCCTCCGTAAATTCAATCAATTGCAGGATGAAAATTACTTGAAAAAAAAAACCAAACCTTGCATCTGTACTGAACATGTATAGACTTTTTTCTTGTCATTATTCCCTAAACAATATAGTGTAACAATGACTTACATAGCAGTTACATTGTATTAGGTATTATAAGAAATTTAGAGATGATTTAAAGTACAGGTGTTCATAAACTTTGTGTACAGTTGCATCCTGTATATGGGAGGAGGTTCATAGCTTATATACAAATATTACAACATTTTACATCAAGGACTTGAGTATCCACAGATTTTGGTATTTGTTGGAAGTCCTGGAACTAGTCCCCCATGGCTCATGGATACCAAGGGAGGACTGTATTTATATACTTTTAATATGCAGTCTGTCACAATTGAGTATATATCCAATATGCTATCAATACTATACTGACATGTGGTCTTTTAACAGACAATAATTGAGTATGTATAGGGACCTTTAGGCAGCAGTGGAAATCAATGTCTAATATTTGCTGGTGAATTTATTGTTTGGTACAATGTGATAAGTGAGAACATATTTAGTAATTAAAAAAAGGAAGCTTATTTACTTTCTGATTATAGAAGGAGGCACAGTATATACTCAGAGATAATGTTGATTTAGTAACAATGACTTACATAGCAGTTACATTGTATTAGGTAATTACAGTACCCTTTGTGATTTTTCTTCCAAGAGCTACTTCTGTCATTTCTTTGGAATTCATTTTGGAAAAGGTATGTTCTGTGGAAATCCATCTGCTCTTTGGAATTCATTTCAGATTTAGTTAGTGTCATTAGACAAAAAAGTGACACAGTTACCAATGATTTATAGTATAATTTCTTGTCCATCCGCATCGTATGTGCTTATTTGTGCTGATTTTTTTTTTTCTATACTGAGGCAGTGTTCTTTGTGATGTTACCCATTTGGAATTGTGAGCTAGAACTGAGGTCTGGGGTAGGAGGGTATGTTCACATATGTGTACAAGGTGCTCATTCATGTATGGACCCCTGTGCTTATAATACGCTGAGTAATGCGTGGAGTAACTTCCGTTTATTTTCTAATTTAATCGTTTCAACATTTTATATTTATCTAAGTATTAAGTCCAACTAAATTATTTTTATTGGGAATGCTTATTTTTATTATCACTTTTAATTTTTATTTCTACAGGAAACTGAAATTCTGAGAGGCCAAGTAACTTGCACCCTGTTGAATATTTGGCCATTGGTGGAGTGGAGAGTCCTGCTCAGAGGGGTGTTGCTCAGAGCCCTTGCTTGGATTTACCATCACCTAATTTGTACCAGTTTTATGGTTCTAAGTTAAGAGAAGCAAAGATAGACGATCCACAGTTAAGGATTGAATGCTATTGCTTACAAAATTATAGAATATAATAATTAATGGATATTTAAATGGCCCTTCAGGTTTCCTGTGTTCATCAAGTTAAAGAGTTTTAGGTATTGTATGGAATTTCCACTGGCTTTACATTTATAAACAGTAGTAGAACTTGTCTATAAATTCTGCAAATTATGCTATAATATCTCCATATAAATAAAAAAGACGTCAGTAGAACCAGGCTGTTTTCCTTTCTATTGTAAGGTTCATCTCTCCTGCTATCTCTAAAAAATTAGGAAAAATCCTTAGTGAAACTCAAATAGTTCTTGGTGGTCCTTCAATAGAAGTACAAGAGAAATATATAATAATGCATTGTTTGTTCCCCAAATGTCAGTGAATGCTTAGTCTTCTCCTGTGCAGCCTACAATTTTAATTCTGTGCTGGTATGAACACTGATGAAAGGCATTCACAGTACTTCTGATTGTGCATTTTTACTTCTGATGCTGGAAATTTATTTGACTCTGTTCACATCTGTTAAATCAGCTTAGCACTACTTGAATCCCAATTTCAAAGCTGATGAAACTATTGGTGGGGGTGGAAAGTATCAAGAATTTTGCTTTTCGTTGTTGTTTCTCCCTTTGGAAACAGATGTATTCATTTCCAAGAATTAAAATTAGTTGTAGGATGCTGCTATGTTGGAAATGTTAATGTAAAGTTTGACAGAGTTTTCTATTCTAAAGTTTGACATTAGCCACAGGGTATTTTTTCTCTCAATATTTCTTAACAAAAGTGGGAACCCAAATATTTTTTGAATTCATGAATCAACAAATTCAGAGAGGTTCTCTTTCCTTCAAAATATCCTAAATGCTTGTTGTATATTGTTTCCATTTATAAAATAGTTTTTCTATGACTCACTTATGTTTCCCTGAATACTGTTTTTGTATGGAGCATTAATATTTTTATTATTTTAAATTTAAAGAAAAATCACAAGGATAGTACAAGGAATTCCTATATGTCCTTTACCCAGATGTACCAATTATTTACCATTTGCTCTAGTTATTTTGTGCATATTCTGTCTTTCAGCTACTTGAGAGTAACTTAAAGACATCATAGACCTTTATAACTAAATACATCAGTACATGTTGAATGATGCCTTCCACAGCTATTTTTTCCCAGTCCGTGATTCAGCCTAGGATCCCCCACTGCATTTCGTGGTCAGGTCTCTTTAGCCTTCAGTCTGAAACAGTCTCTCAGTTGCATTTTTCTTGGTTTTGACACTTCTAAAGAGCATAGATCTGTTATTAGATAGAATGTCCCTGAAATTGGATTTATGGAATGTTTCTTCATTATTACATTAAGATTTTATGTTTTTGACACAAATTACACACAAGTAGTAGTATATCTTTTCCATTGCATCATATTGGAAAGCACATGGTATCAATTTGTTCCTTTATTGGTGATGAGAACTTTTTATCATTTAGTTCAGTCTGACTGTATTTTCCACTATAAAATTACTGTTATCAATTAGAAAATTAGAAAATTCTGGGGAGATGTATTCAGACTATGTATATGAATATTCTGGTGCCTTATCAAACTTTCAGCCATTAGTTTTGGCAATCGTTGATGGTTTTCTAACTTCATTACCTCTTCTGTACTTACTAATTGACTTTCTAATGAAGAGAAGGCATTTCCCGTTTTCCTCATTTATTTATATGAATATATGCTGATGCACTCTAGTCAATAATTTTGATTTGTAATTTATTTTAAATTTTATTTTGAATTGACACATATTTGTAGAGGGTGCTAAAAAATGTATATGCATTTTGAGAAAGGAAAAATCTGTATTAAAATTGTAACACTCAAGTCATGTTTGACTTCTGCAAGTACAAGAAGTAAAAGATACAATGTACAAGATAACAAAGGTTATTGATACATATTGAGTATTGACAATTTGAGTACAGTTTTTCCTTTTCTTAAAATGCATATACTTTTTTTTGGCACACTCTGTATTTATGGGGTACATAGTGATGTTTTGATAGTGATCAAAGAAGAATAACTAGCATATCCATTAGGTCTAATAATTATCTTTTTTTTTGTTGTGAACTTTTCGATATAAGGATCCAAAATATCCTTTTGGATATTTGAAACCGGGTAATATATTAGAGTTAACTATAGTCATCTGACAGTGGTATAGAACCTAGGAACTTATTCTTCCTATCTAGCTGTAATTTTGTATCTTTTTAACAAATATCTCCTTATTCTCTTCTTCCCTTATCCTTTTTAGCCTTCAATATCCTCTGTTTTACTTTTTATTTCTATGAGACTAGCTTTTTTTTTTAGCTTCTACATAATGAGTGAGAACATATGGTGTTTAACTTTCTTTTCTGGTTTATTTGACATAACACAGTGCCCTTCAATTCCAGGATTTTATTCTTTTTTTAATGACTGAATAGTATTTCATCATGTTTATATGCCACATTTTCTTTATTCATTCATCTGTTGTTGGACAACAACACGTTACGTTGATTCCATATCTTGATTATTGTGAATGATGCTGCAGTAAACATGGGAGCACGGATGTCCCTGATAGACTGATTTACTTTGTTATTAGATAAATGCCCAGTAGTGGGATTGCTGGATCCTGTCTGTGGTAGTTCTATTGATTGTTTTCTGAGGCATCTCCATACTGTTCTCCATGGTGGCAGTACTCATTATATTATAGTTCAGCTAACGGGGTATAAGAGTTTCCTTTTCTCTACATCTCTGCTAGCATTTGTTTTTTTTTTTTTTTTTTTTTTGTAGCCATCCTAACTGGGATGAAAAGATACCTTACTGTGATTATGATTTGCATCTCCCTAATAAGTAGAGGTGTTAAGCATTTTTTCCATGTATTTGTTAGTCATTCGTACATTGGTTTTAGAGAAATATTTATTCAGTTCCTTTGCCCATTTTTAAAATTTGGATTTTTTTTTCTGTTAAAATATTTCAATTCCTTCTATATTCTGGACATTAGTTGCTGAGCAGTATTCTTTTGGGTAACTGTATCACAATTTGTTCATCTATGCTTCCACGCTTCTGTTGATAGTCCTTGGGTTGTTTTTTCAGTTTTTAGCTATTACGAATAAAGTAAGTGGCTATGAACATTTTCATATAAGTCCTTTGTGGACATTCTATTTTTACATTTGGGGTAAAATCTTAGGAATAGAGTGGCCAAACCATTGGGTAGGTGTTTGTTGATCTGTGCAAGAAACTGCCAAATACTTGTTCCAAAGTAGTTTCCAGTTCCTTCTGCAAGCTAAGTGTTCCAGTTGTTTTTACATCCTTGTTAACATTCTGAGTTTTTAGCCCTTCCAGTGAATGCATAGTTGTACCTCATCATTACTTTAATTTGCATTTCCCTGGTGACCAGTTACCAGGATGTTTTGTGTATTGGTCATTTGTATTCCTTTGTAAAGTGTCTTGTGCTGATTCTAAATTTGGTTGTTTTTATTATTGAGTTGTGGGAGTTCTTTGTATTTTCTGAATGTAAATTTTTTGTCAGAAGTGTGATTTTAGAATATTTTCTCCCAGTCTATAACTTGCCTATTCTTTTTTTTTTTTTTTTTTTTATTGTTGGGGATTCATTAAAGGTACAAGAAACCCTGTTTACATTGATTGCATTTGTTAGGTCAAGTCCCTCTTACAATCCTGTCTTGCCCCCAAAAGATGTGGCACATGCCAAGACCTCACCCCCCTCCCTCCTTCTCTCTCTCTGCTCTTCCTTTCCCCACCCCCCCTTCTTCTCTCTCTGCTTTCCCCTCCTCCCACCATGTCATTTAACTGTCATTAGTTGTCCTCATATAAAAATTGAGTACATAGGACTCATGCTTCTCTATTCTTGTGATGCTTTACTAAGACTATTATGTTCCACTTCTATCCAGGTTAATACAAAGGTTGTAAAATCTCCATTTTTTTTTAATGGCTGCCTATTCTTTTTTCTTGTTATCTTTTGGTAACCATGAATTTTACATTTTAATAAAGTATAATTTACCTTTTTTCTTTTATAATTATTGTGTTGTGTGTCCTGTCAAAGAAAACTTTTCCTATCCCTGACACTGAAGGTAGTGTCCTATTTTCTTCTGAAAGTTTACAATTTTAAACACTTAGGTCTGTGATTCATCTTGAATTAATTTTTGTATATACAGAGAATGCCAAAAAATGTATACACAATTAAGAAAGGAAAAAACTGTATTGAAATTGTAATACTCAAGTCACATTTGACTTCTGCCATTACAAGAGATACAAGATACAATAAACAAGGTAACAAAAGTGTCTAAGTGTATACAAGAGTAGGAATTTAGATTTATTTATTTTTACATATGAATATTTGGTTGTTTCCACATCTTTTATTGAGAAGACTTTTCTTTCCTCATTGAATTATTTTGTTAACATTTTGGAAAATCAGTTGCCTGTGTAAGTGTGAGTTCTCTGAATAATTTTAATTATAAACGTGGCTTTGACTTTAGTTGAGCTGCTATTTTATATTTCAAGCAGCATTAATAAAAACTTACTCTCATCTTTTTTCCTAGAGAAAACTTATTGGGGCCACCCACCTTCTTCAAATGCCAGGATAAATCGGTGTGTGTTTTGCTTTGGGGTGAAATCTGTCATGTGTGTATCTGACCAGATGCCATTTGCCTCTCTCAGCATTGTTCTTTTGCCAATATAGAAGACTTACTGAGTATTCCTCTTTGTTCCTATTGAGTAAATACAGACTTTAAAAATGTCATAATAGTCTTATTTTTGCTAAAGCATTGTGTGTCACGATGCTTATACTAAATATAATAAAGGCAACTGGCGTGCTTCTCCCCCACCCTCCCTTTCTGGTTCATCTGTTCAGTGTATATGTATTGAGCTCCCATTATAAACTGCCTCACTGGGGGCCCATGAGATGATTGGCAATTAATTTGTTGTGATCACATACCATAAACTATTGTTAACATTTTATTGCATAGATAGGGCTGAAATTTGCCATAGCGTGTGCTTCACACTCAGCCCATACAACACGCACATGTGTACCCTTCCCTAGCTGCCTTGGAGATCTCATTATTAGTAGCTCTGAGTTATGGCAAAGAGAGGTCATAGCTCTCCTACCTACTACTATGTAGAATTCATTTTTATCAGGGTTAGCAGTATTTTTGCGATCTAATATTCTTTGGAAGAAGATATTAAAGTTGTCTTATTTTTCTCTGTTCTCTCTTTTGTGCATAGCAGTTTAGGGCCTCCTTTCTGTTAATGTTTCCAGTGACTTTCGTGGTAGGAATGCTCTGTAATTAGGTGCACAGCTGACGATGTGCCTCCAGTAGCCATCAGCATGTGACCTTGGCAGGGCGTAAGTGTTAGGAAAAAAAAAAGTGTTGGGCAGCTGCTGTTATCTGTAATCCACTGCAGCTGAGAAAGAATAATGGCAGATGACAGGACAGACAGGCTCAATACTCCCAGGAAGAGTTGCTTTCTGCAGCATCTTGTGTACAATGGCCTGTCAAAGATGCTTAGAGTTTGTGGTGTGAGCTCCACAAGGCTGATGAGGCAGCAACATTATGTTGGGAATGTGGACATGTATTGAATTTGTATCAGCTTCTTTTGTAAGCCAAAGTGAAAGTACATAATGAAATAAGTAACGTGTGTAGAAACATTGATTTTTGATTCCTACTGGGGCACATAGACCCTGGCGGTTCTCTGCTATGGTGTTTGATGGGGCTGATCTTTAGCCTGCAGCTATTTTGCCTTCCTTTTGGAAACAAGCACATTCTTCCTTTGTTGTCCTCACCCATTGGGGCATCTGTTGTCATATCCATTATTTATCTGGGAGAAACAGTTTTACTTAATTATCTTCTGTGCTGCTGCGGGCCTGGCTTGGCTCGCTCCCTTTTGAAAGGATAATAGGACTCAGTGCTGTTAATATATTTTAATTAGTGAGCGCATGGCACAGCCAGCACCTCACACTTAGGTTTTTTGATGGCTTTGTAGATAAGAACCTCCACAGCAAAAAGAAGCCTGGGAGTGTGCATGCTTCCTTAGAGCCTTGTTCACATCTCATAGCAGCTGAGCGAAGTGCTTATTTTCTCAGTACCATTATTCCCGCCTGAGTCTGTCAAAGTGACAGAGATCGTTTTCTAGGTTACTTCTGTGGTTCCTTTGCATTGTACTTTTACCAGCTTTGGAGAAAGAACAGCTCTTTACTTTAGCATAGTACAGCTTATATTCTGGGAGAAAATGCTTTATTCTCAGAGCCCTGACTCCTTTATATGAAAATCAAGTATTTGGGCCACCGCGAGCTTTCAGGCACCTTTGTGCTCTAAGATTAGATTCCCTGGTGAATGTTGAGGTTTGGGGAAGCCATATTTGCAGGCCACAATGTCAGACGCTCTAGGATTCAAGGAAGGAGACCCTTGGCTGGTACCATATTATAGTCATGAGAAAAGCAGGGAGGGGTTTAGCTCTTCCCTGCAATGCTATTCTGTCTCTACCTTTGTAAAAATGCAGGGCAGGGCCTTCCAACATAAGGAAAACAAATAGGGTGGTATTTCTTGGCAAGCTCACATGTGTTTTTGCAGCTTTTTGGTTTTCAAAATGCCTTCATTAGTCTTTATCCAGTCTTGTGAGATTTGATTTGATGGGCAGATGGTATTCTGTCTTTTGAGGACCCTAAACTGAGCCTTAGTGAGGTTAGATGACTGTCCCAACCATGATCACTCTGCTGGTATGTGCTGAGGTTCGGAGTGAGAACCCAAGTTTCCAATCCCTTATACTATGGGTATTGTGTGGTGTGATAACACTAAGAGATGCTCTTCTGGATTCCCCTTTGCTCTGTACACAGCTCAACACAGAGAGCATAAGGAGATGCATGACTTATATTTTATTTTATTTTTTACAAGAATTAAATGATTTTTTTATTGTACTTTTTAATTGAGGAGAAAAGAGCAGTTCAGAAAAGTTAATTATTTTAGATCAGAGAAATGCCCTTTTTGCTATTAATCCCACAAATCATGGCTTGCTGAGAGAGGGCAGACTTCAGGACCGATGTAACTCTCCCTGTCCACCCTGCTAAGGAGTGACATGTTCCTCTCTCCAGAATGAAGCCTTCATGCCAGGAGAATACCTAGTCCAGCATCCTGCATGGGAGGTTTTGAAGGAGTGCGGTTCACTTCGCACCTGCAGCTACTGTTGGCTGGCAACTCACAGAAGTACCCCATGCTGTACTGGAGTAAAGTACAGGGGGGTGGGGTATCTAGTGAGAGGAAGACAAAATCCAAAGCAGGGAGGCTGAAACCTCTTGAAGTCAGTGTCAAGGATCTGGAAGGTGGTTGAGTGGGAGGCATTGGTGGGCTGCCGCGGGAGCCCTGCCCTAAGTGAGAAGGCACAAGCCTGGGAGGGAGTACTCTGCTTACCCGTGGTGTGGCGTCTGGAGGCAATGCAAAATCTCCCCTCTCAGAATCTTGTGTGCATTTATGGAAGGAAGAATGCCAAGCCCACCCCAAGAATGTATGTAGAAGGCTTTTAGTATTTAGCAGTCACATAGTGGGAGGAGGCCACACTGAGGGTTTTTTTATTTGTCACTGGCATCAGATCGAGAAGTGGCAGTGTCCAACAGAACGAGACTGTTGCTGCTGAAGTCAGCTCCACCCCACCTTCCCTCCACTCCCCTGCTTTCTCTTGCTGTTCTCTGTAGAGCCAGTGCACGGATCGGATCGTGGAGGAAAAAAAGTAGGACAATTCTCCCTGTTGCAGGCAGCAACAAATAATGTGCATAAGGACAGGCTGCACTAGGAGGGCACCCTGGCTTTGAACTGGACTGGGCTACAATTTAAACTGAAGGTGACAAGAAAACCTACTGGTTTGGACTGAGATATCTCTGATTGGCAGGTTAAAATTTGATTTGCCATAAGGTTGGTAATATTTGATGGAAGGAGTAAAGTGCTGTGGAGGAGATTCTTCAGCTAAGCCAGGCATGCAGCACATCAGCACTGACTTGTGGCTCTGGCACATCGTGTTCAGATGGGCGTGGAAAATAGATCTTCATTTTTTATAACTGAGCCTTCCCCACGAGGCCCCCATGCTGCTGAATTAAAGGGGACAGTGGACTAGTTTTTGAACATCTAGGCAAACTTAGTCTGATTTCTAGATTTAAATCAGTTTCTTTAGGTAATTACATTTTTTCTGGATATATATTCCTTCATTTTGATTAGAGACGTCTTCTCTGAAGTGCATCTGGATGAATTGGGATGGAGTGGGGCTTCAGGGGGTCTCGTGGTAGAGGGATTGAGGAGCTGTTGGATCCGTGAGGACAGTTTTTGTATTGTTCTGTGGTTCTGCAATTGTTGTAACACTGTCCCCTCTTGGCATCGAGAACTGAAGCCTGAGGTTAGAGAACTGTAATCTCTTCGCTTTGTTAGGGTGCAGTGGTCCTGGTCGCTGGCCTGGCTTCCCCTCACCTGGCTTGGTGCTGTGGACCTTGGAGGTTTGGCACTCACTGAATCAGCTGTGGGCTGGATCACTTCCTCTGGCAAGTTCTTCAGCCAGACAGTGAGCTATTTCTATGTCTGTCCTCAGGGACCAGTCGAGATTTCTGAGTCCCTTCCATCCCTCACAGAGGTGGGCTGGAGCGTGCACGTTTTCTGTTTTTACTCACCCCTCAGCCTGCCCAACAACACTTCTGCCCTTTCTGGGACTGTAATCGAGGGAGGTGTAGGCACATGTGTCTCCCCATTGCTCACCTTACCTCCCTTCTTCACTGTCACTTGGGGGCCCGTCATCCTGGGCTTTCTACTTCTTCCATTTGAATCAAGGTTTCCTTTATGGTATTCCTGGCAGATGGTTTCCAGAGAGTCTAATTTATGGAGGATAAGAATAAACAATGCACTGTTATCCATGATACACTTGATCTTACTTAATTCTCCCCACGGTTCTGAGTATTCCATTTATGAATGAAGAAACATTTTTAGATAAAGCCTAGAGAAGTTAAGGAAATCTCGCAGGACACACATCTAGTCAGAGATGAACTGAAGTTTTAACTTCTCCTTCCATTAAGTTACCCTCCCCCAGTCCTTCAGAACATGCAGCTGTTCTAGGTCAGTTCTCCCTGCGGGGTACACTAATGTTGCCAGAAATTCAGCAATGCAGCTACTTTTTGGTGTGGGTCTGTGGATAATGTTTTGTTTCTGTGATTGAAAATGCTGAAATGATAGTGCTTTTCCTATGCTTTTTAATTATCAAGCTTGGGATATGAAGCCAGAGGGTGGGGTTTGTCTCCCATTATATATTCAGTACAATTCAGGGAATAGAGTTGGCACTTGGTTGGGTTAATAGCAAAGGCAGGGCGATGAAAGAAGCAGCAGCAAGCTGAATGGCTGGCTCTGAATCCCAGGCAAATTGGTGACATTAAGGGTTGAGTCAGATGGAGTGTTTGGGCCAGGAGAGGAATACAGGCTGCTCTTTTAGACACTTTCAGGCATGTCTGGCAGGAATCATATTTACATGACACCTTAATGTTTACTAGGAAAGGGTTTCAGGAGCTTTCTCTTTCTTAACCACCCAAGGAAAAGACTTAAGCACTTCAGTCTATAGCTGGGAGGAATGGGGGTGGGGGTGCTTTTCCTGAATAGCTGCCTAGGAGGGCTGCAATTACCCTGGATGTGCCACTTCTGGCTTACGGCTTTGTTTGCATACATCTCCTTGTGTGTGTGTGTGTGTAAAGATGTGCTTTCCTATGTGAAGGGAATGATGAGTACTAACCAGGACACTTTTACAAGGGGTGGTGTGATGGCTTACAGGGATGGTCATCAAATGTCATGCTTAGCTTTTGATAGTTCACACAGCACTTTGCCCTGCATACAGGCGGTAATGTGTTCTCTGTGAGGTTAATCTGGCTCTTTTGGATGTGTTTTTCAGTCAAATTCAGGAAGCCCCATATGGCAGTGTTTTTATTCTTGCATCATTTTTACTAGGTGTTGACCTTTGGACCTGAAATTGGCTGCTTTGAAAATGGATGAAATATGAATCATTTCATGTGTATGGATCTTTGTTATGAAAAAGGAAAGATTTTATCCCTGTGCTTTAGGCTATCAAATTGGTCCAAACCACAGATGAATTTACATGTAGGAATACAATCTGTTCAGTATAATCTAGATTCACTCTCTTAAAACACAGGTAAAATAGTGGTACTGAAATTGTGCTGAATATTGCTCCCGTAGACAGAACTCGTTATTTATTGCTCCATTTTCCCAGGGGAGGCTTGGAGTTTTATTCATTATTGTTGATAAAACTGAGTATGCTGCCTCCAGAAGATGTCGCATAATTCTAATGAACAGAAGCCGAAGGGAGACAGAGCTTGTGAATATCGAAACTGACCTAATTTTTTACTTCAAACTGTAACTCCAAATCATTTACATTCTTTACTCTGCATTTTATATACTCAATTTATTTTAACAATGGAATAATCAAGATGGCGATTGAGAGAATATTTCATTGCTAAAATTAGTTTGAGTTACCTTAGACAATTTACTGATGGGAGTATACATTTTTCATTTTAACTACTTCCCTTCCAGAACTTTCATTAGAACAGGTTCTTTATTGCTGTAGCAAAGCAAAGGTTGTGATATAATGATTAAAACAAGCCTATTTTTTAAAAAAATGCTAGAAGATCAGAATACTGAATGCCTTGCATGAGTGAAGTGGGATTACATACTTGATATTCTTAAGGGGCCCACTGAAGAGTGCCAAGTAAAGGCTGTTGGTATCAGTGAAGGGGCTTTGTCAGCTGTTTTCTATTTTTATGTTATGTTATGTTATGTTATGTTATGTTGTGTTGTGTTGTGTTGTGTTGTGTAGTGTTGTGTTGTTTTGTTATGTTATGTTATGTTATGTTATGTTATGTTATGTTATGTACAGAGTCTCACTATGTCGCCCTTGGTAGAGTGCAATGGCATCACAGCTCACAGCAACCTCCAACTCTTGGACTTAAATGATTCTTTTGCCCCAGCCTCCCAAGTAGCTGGTACTACAGGCACCCGCCACAAATGCCCAGCTATTTTTTGTTGCAGTTGTCATTGTTGTTTAGCTGGCCTGGGCCAGGTTTGAACCTTCCACCTTCGGTGTATGTGGCTGGTGACGTAACCAATGTGCTCTGCGTGCCGAGCCAGCTGTTTTTTACTTTTATTGTCTGATATTGACTGGGTAGGTTTTTAGGTATCTTTTTTACCTCTCTTCCAAAACTATGAAACATGGATAGTACTAGAAGTAGGAAGGTAGGGAGTGAAAAAGAAACTAGTTTGCTACATTTTTTAAACTATTTTTTAACCTGCTTACTATGTAAATATATTTAAGAACGAAGGTTTTTTTAAACCTTGAAAGCTCTAGAATTTTTCATTAATGAAAGCTCTCTACAAACTGTCATTTTCTTACATCTGTGGCTTAATGTTCTTGTTGATCATGAGGCATTATATCTCAGTTTCTTTGAAATAAACTCTGGAGTTCTAAAATAAGTGGCAGAATAGATTGTTTTCTCTTGGTTTATGAAAACTTGGCGATCAGAATTGCCATATGTAGTAAATGTATAGTTTCTCGTAATCTGAATAGAACCCTAAAAGTGGACTAGGTGGGTGGTTCCCAGTGTGGGTGTGGGGACATTTTACAAGTTTGAAGATATTTTTGGTTGTTATGACTGGGGTGAGGTTTATGCTGCTACTGGTATTTGGTGGGTAGAGACCAGAGAGGCTGCTAAATTCCCTGCAGTGTGTGGGGAAGCCCTCCTACAACAAACTGCTGTTGGGCTCAAGACGTCAGCAGTGCCACTGTTGAGAAAGCCTGAACTTGGTTCAGAGGTGGGAAGCCCTGGATTTGCATTCTAGCTCCAGCATTCTGTGATTGTCATTAAGCAAAACTGCTTGAATTCTGTGAGCCCCACCTCCTTCTCGAAAAAACACAGATAATGCTTCATCACTCACCAATTTTTTAGCTTTGCAGTGGAAATCACGGTGAGCTAATGGGTTTTAAAATATTTCCTAAGCAAAAGGAGGGGGGAATTCATGCATTGTGTGATAATATAAGTTCGAGTGTTTTTATATTATCATTGTTTAAAGTGAAATACCTTCTCTTTGATGAATTTGAGATTTTCCATATAATGATCTCTTGAGGGATAGGGCTATTGCTTACTTTTCTTTATAGTCTCATGTACAATGCCATGTCTATAAAAAAGCATGCATTTTTGTTGAATATGTTTATGCATTTTGTAGAAGTTACATTGATGATTACTTTATCTTTTATTAGTCTACTTTTGCACACTATTGTTTAATTCTTTCAGCTCCCAGTTGCCCATCACCTACTGTGTGTTTTCTGTGTACTTACACTAAAGACTTTTTCATAACTCATGATTTGCTGCCACAGCTGCCTCATTGAGTGATGGTTTCTAGAGCAAATCACTTTGTGGTGCAACTGACAAGATGAATGCTTGATACTTCTATGATCTCTGATCAGAGAACACCTGTGATCTACTAAAGACCCAGAGGCCATGGTGGGAAGGGATGCTTATGATGGTTGGAGTCAGTCCAAGGAGTGTGGTCAGTTCTGGAGAGGATCTGAATTTCTTGATTTGCTATAAAAACCTATTACCTTCACAGACTGTTAAGTGAGGGGTATTATTAATGGCACCCCAGATCTTCTCATAATAGTTGAACTGCTTCTGCCTAAATGTTCTAAAAGTATGGCGGCATAGGCAGAGAGGTAATGCCAGCGTTTTCGATGTTGAATATTAAACTCGTTCTTGGAGCCACTTAGGTCTGATAGTCCCTGTGAGAGGCAGAGGAAGAGTTCCTTTGGGCATAAAGGATGAGCAGAGTGGGGAGCTGGTAGCTTCTGGGCTCTTCTTTTTCAGTTGACATCAGATTTAGCAGTTCTACGATAAATTACTGGAGGCTTCTTTTAGTGATGGGCATCTGCTTTCATTTAAGCTTATTTATAAATGCCATCCACTCAGGCATGGCCATTTAAATGAGTTTAGGTTACTTCCAATTTCTTTCATGTGACAACGACATTTCAAAAATCTGTCTAGTCCCTTCCCCTCCAGATACTTTATTCTAAATCTATACAAAGTATGAAGCATGTGAAAAAAAAAAAAATCCAAGCTTTTCTCCCCCTTCTGCCTATTGATTTAACTATGAGCATAGATAGCTTCTTGGAAAAATTAGTGACAGGCTTAGGGAGAGAAATTTCTAAATGATAGAAGTGGTTTTAAAAAGCCTTATAAAAGTAAACACTGCACATAGCAGAATTGTGACCTTGCTTGGACACTAATTATTATAATTATATTATTATAATTATTATAATATTACATATTAATATACTAATAATTATTAATACTATACTTAACATCGGGACTGTTTCAGAAATAGCCAGTCACAACTTCTGCCGTAAGAGTGCTAGTCCCAGCGTTTTGTCTGTTCACCTTTAGAACGTATTTAATATAAAGTGCATTCGTTTTTTTCAGAGGAGGGAGGGATGAAGAATGACTGCCAAGGGATATGGAGTTTCTTTATGGGATGATGAGTCTTTTGGGGATAGCACAACCTATAAAACCACATAGTTATACACTTTTAAATGGTGAATTTTATATTATGGACACGATATTAAAAAGTCAGAATACATTTGGAACCTGCTAACCTAGGCTGTGCTGCTTTCATCTCTTTCCCGGAAAACCTGCACCTAGTCTTCTAATTGGTGCTCCAACTTTCATACTTCAACTTCTGTTCTCTGTGTGGCAGCTAGTGTGGTGTTTTAAGAAATCAAAATTGTTTCAATTTACTCCCTGCTTCAAACTTCTAATGGCATCCACCACACTAAAAACACAGTCCGCATTTCATGGTCTGTAAGGCCCTGTTATCTTTTGGCCTCTCTAATTCTCACTTCTGATACTCTTGTTGCTCCCCAAAACTGTAGTCAAAAATTCATCCATGTAATAAAAAACACTTCTCCTGCCTAAATTTATTGAAAACAACACCAACAAAAAAGTTAGCCTTCTTTTTGTTCCTGAAGTATCCTTTTCTTTTTCCGGGATTTTATAGCTGCTGATACCTCTGCTGGGAATGTTCCTCTTTGGGCTCCCTTCTGTGTCTGGGCCTCACAGTGGCCCACTCATCCTCCCCCATGGCCAGGCCACTCGTCCTTCAGGTCCCGTCATAAAAGCCGCTTCCCCTGAGCTCCCTATTTAAAGTAGGAAATTTTTATTATTCTCATTTAAAGTACCTGATTTGTTTCTAGTTTGTGCCATAGCTTAATGATCTATTATTTTGGTTGTCAGTTTTTTATTTCTTTAACTAGAACATAAGTTCCAAAGGCGAACATCTTGTCTGAGCTTCCGTAGCTCTCCAGTGTTTGCATTTAGCTCAGGGGCTGGTTTAATTGTGGGTAAGGTTTTGGCACTGGGTGGCCGAGGACCTGGGTTTCCTACACTGTCATTGTGACCTTGTACCTTGTGTTTCTTCTAATGCAACATGGGGAATCTATCTCACAAAATTGTGACAATTAAATTAGATAATAAATGTAAATCATTTAGCACCATGCTAGCATGTTAGTAAGTGCTCAGTAAATTTAAATCAGCAATATAATACATACTTAGTAATTATGTAAAAAAACAAATCTATATAGAGTTCTGGGGAGAATTTCTTTTAGGTACTCCTTTCCTATCTTTCAAGTTTATTTGCTAACTATTTTACTTTTCTTGAATCTAATCTTAATTTACACTCTTTCCTTTGCTCCCATTCCCAGCCCCTGAGGCAAGTCACTTTGTATTTTTATCATAATCCTTGAAAGAGGAAAAGAAATCGTAGAAGGATAACAGGCAGCCTGGTCTTACTTTGTTAGCTTGCGTGGGGTACAAAGCAGGCTGTAGCTGACTGAGTTGATTGGTACCTGCATTTGCCCTTCAAGCTTTCCTCTTTCTGCCTCAATTTTGTTTGTGAGTCTATTGTGTGATTCTGGAAAGATAATTCTATATACACCTGTAAAGATAACGTCTGTTAGTATAAACTAGAATTCAGCTAACTACAGAAAACCAAATGCAGGCCTCTATCACTTTTTGTAAATAAAATTGGAACACAGCCACTCTTATTCATTTATGTGTTATCCCTGCTACAATATATATATGTCTATAGAACTCAGATTTCTTCTTAATACTTGCTAAAGTATTAAACTCCTCCAGCCAATTTCTATGGTACCAACCAGTCTAATTTTACTACATTAGCAGTGAAACTGCTGAATGCCTCCCACCCAAGCTTCATGACTGGGGCAGTTCTTTAGAAATGGCTTTTCTGTTATGAGGTGTTACAAAACCATACAGGAAAACATCATCATATTTTAGACAATAGACAAGTGTTGTGTAACCAACTCAATTTCTAAAAAGTATATGTGCTAGTCAGGCGTTGTCACGTCATGGAAGCATCTAAGGTGACGAGGACCTTACTAACTTGACAGCTTTTATCTGGAAATTCCAAAATAAATGATAAATAGATTTTATTTGGTTATTATCATAACTTTCTAATTCAAGAGAACATTTTAGTCTTATCTTTGCAACTCTATGTTCATAAGAAAGGAAAGTTTAACGCGGTTTCTCCATTTCCCAAGTGGACAATGGCATTTCTAGGGCTATTCCCTGTTCTTCCCTCTGTATCTAGGGAAAAAGGGATAAGATTTATAATTACTAAAAATTACATGTATGCTCAGATGATACAAAGAGATATGAGACGAAATTCCTGCTCCCACAGAGATTAAAATTTGGCCAGGAATATAGGTTTTGTAAGAAGAAAGTAAAACTGAGGAGTTATATCAGTGGCTCAAATAAATAAAAGATTTTGATTTGGGAAAGGTTTCATGGAGAGGTGTTTAATGGATTGGTAAGAAGAGAAGCATTTAGCTAAATGTGTGTGTGTGTGTGTGTGTGTGTGTGGAGACGAGGGGATGCTTGTTCATAATAGAGTGGGTACATGAGGACATGGTGCATTTAGAGGTTAGTAATTAGACCAGTTTGGCCTGAATGTTTGGATTATATAGAAGTTGGGGTTTAAGAAGACTTTCAGGGGCAAGTGGCACTGTTAATAATCCATGAATGTTTTTGCTAAAAGAAGGTGAGAGGCAGTAGCATAATTCTGATAATTCAAATTTAATATAAAAACATGCTTATTAGAAATATTTATCAGCAGCAGTTATTAGCTCTCCTCCAAATATTTGTAAGATTCCTCTCATTTTAATAATTTAGAAAGCTGATTTTCTCTTCTCTTTTGAATTTTTGCACTGGTAATTTTTAGTTATGGTATTATATTGAAACAGCTTATCTTGTCAATTCCTTGGTTTATTCTAGAGGCCACGGCTTTGTTTTATTCACTGTTAGATTCCCTGTGCTTATTCATGGTAGTATCACTAAAAGATGGGTCAGTGAACCATCTGGGTTTCAGTTCTGGGTTTCAGTCACTTCATTTTGTAAGATTTTATTTATATTCCCAATAAGTCTCTGTAGTTTTTACAGTTGTGGCATTTTTAAGAAGATGGGTTTTGGCAAATAGAAGATGATTATGACATTCCTAATTAAAAATATTCCAAGTATTATTTTCAAATTAATGAAGGTTTTCAAAATATGACATTCTAAAGTTATTTTTTTATTTTTAAAAAATAATCAATCTGGCTTGGTACCTGTAGCTCAGTGTTTAGGGCGCCGGCCACATACACCGGGGCTGGCAGGTTCGAACCTGGCCGGGGCCTGCTAAACAACAATGACAACTATAACAAAAAAATAGCTGGGCATTTTATGGAGGGTGCCTGTAATCCCAGCTACTTGTAATCTACTTTGGGATAGAATAATTCTTTTATTAAATTTCAGAATATTAGAGGGTACCTGTGTTCCATTTACATGCTTTGTTTTTGTATAGATTGAGTCAAAGTTATAAGTACGTCCTTCACCTAGAGTGTGCACGCTGTAGCCAGTATGTGTGAATTTACCCAGCCTCTTCTCTTCCCTGCCCCCAGCTTGATTTTCATTGAGATTTATTTTTCAGATGTGCACTTAAGTGTTGATCAGTTAGTTCCATTTGGTATTGAGTACATGTGTTTGTTTCTCTATTCTTGGGATGTTGCCCTTTGAAGCACCCTTTCTAGTTCCCTTCAGGTTATCATAAAAGATACTAGATTGCCATTTTTTATGGCTGAGTAGTATTCCATGGTATGCATGTGCCACATTTTATTAATCCATTCATGTATTGGGTAGGTACTTGGGTTATTTCTACATGTTTGGGAATGTGAATTGTGCTGCTATGAACATTCAAGTGCAGACGTCCTTTTTATAAAATGACCTTGTTTCCTTTGATTGTATACCCAGCAGCGGGATTACTGAATCAGCTGGTAGGTCTACTTTTAAGTTATTTGAGGTATCTCAAAGGCGATCTGTCAGTTTGCAGTCTCACAATAGTGTGTAAGTGTTTCTTTCTCTCCATGTCCATGCTGGCACTTGTTTTTGGGCTTTTAGATCAGAGCCATTCTCACTGGAGTTAGAGGATATCTCATTATGGTTTGATTTGCATTTCTCTGATGACTAGAATGGTTAAGGACTTTTTCATGTGTTTATTGGTCATTAGACTATCTTGTTTTGAAAGTTTCTGTTCATGTCTAAAGTTATTTTGAATGAGAACATCAGTGAAGACATTCAACAAACCTTTTTTGAACAATTAAGTTTTTGTCCCTATAATAGCGATTTATGGTATTTAAGAAGCAAATTTGCCTTTTAATTCAGTGTGATTAGACAGTCTTTGCTGGGAAAGACAAAGCAAGCAGATTAGGTATTAGTGATAATTGCTTTTTCCTAATTTTTTCCACATGAACGTAGCTTAGGAAATAATTGGGTCTGATTTCTTTGGGGTAAGATTACCGTCAGTCTTTATCCATTTTATTTGGATTTGATCTCAACTAAAGATTCTTGAGTTATATCTAGGAATACTTAGTTTTAGAAAATTCTTTTATTAGAATGTTTAAAAAAAAACCCAGTTTCGTATTATAGCAGCAGTTTTCTTTCCTTCATTGATAACACTATTTTTGTCTATCCATTGGAAAAAGCATGTGATGTAATTTTCTTTCAAAATCTGTTATATCCTTCTTCCTTAGTGACAGAAACCTGGGCATTGTGCTTACTTAAATGACCCTTTCCCAAGCTCCTTTACAGCTGTGGCCATTGAATGGGTTTTGGCAAATGAAATAGAAACAGATATATCAGGTAGGATTTTTAGAAAGGCTTTTTAAAAGGGAGAGAGCACAACTTCTCTTTCCCTTCTGTTCTTTTTGGTTTGCCGACTGTCCTGTGAATATAATGGTTGGAGTTTTAGCAGCTACCTTGGATCCTGGGGTGACCTAGAGGATAGAAAACAAGGGGGGTGAAGCAGGAGGAGAGAAGGAGTCTCATGGCTTCAAGGAGCCTCCAAAGCGGCTCTGGACTGCCCGGCTTATGCTGGAGACTACCCTGGCATAATAGAGCTG
Organism: Loris lydekkerianus; assembly: GCA_963574355.1. Lineage (NCBI taxonomy): Eukaryota > Metazoa > Chordata > Mammalia > Primates > Lorisidae > Loris > Loris lydekkerianus. The sequence continues at coordinate 69,959 of CAUYPK010145030.1, forward strand.
GGGCAAATTTTCCCAACTGCCAACATAATTTAGTAATGACTGTTATAATCAGAAAAAATTATGAATGCATCTTGAAAGTGGAAGACTATAAATTCTTCTTATAATAAGGATATCTCAGGGTAGAACCTATTTTCCCAGAAAGAGAGGCCATGTGGTGTACTAGATAAAACATCAGCCTCAGGAATAAGAAGGGGTCTTGGAATGTTAGCCCCAGTACTGTCACTGACCAGTTACTCAGTGACAATACTTTTGTTCCTTCAGCTATAGTGTGAATCACCGCCATTCACCTGATGTTTTCTCTGTGCTGCCTCCGTGAGGCCCTTTGCTCATTGTTGGGACTTCCATAGCACTTAATCTTTATCTTACCTGTATGCCCATTGCCTCCTGTTATGATATGTCATAGGTCTAAGGTGATATGTTTATAAATGAATCTGTGATTTATTCTTTTACAAGGATAGATTTATAAACAGTGCTGGTGAGTTTACCATTCAGCTGAATAAATTCAATTATTTTATGGCAAACCTATTCTACAGCTTAAGGAAACAAACCTAATTTCTTTGGACAGACATGTTTTCCAGGCTCTGTGTCATAATGCTTTGCAGTTGAAGCATATATTCCAGAGAGGGTAAATCAGATTCTTGTAGGTAGCAATGGGAAGCATGAAGAAAGTATTTTATGATGAGAACCACAAACTGTGTAGGTTTAAACTGAATAAGGCTTTAAAGAAGGCTTTTGGCCCACTAGGCTAGTTATTTGACTTTGCTCTTTCTTCAGCGTACTGTAATGGTTCTCAGAAAGTAAATAATCTCTGGCCTGTTTTTTGTCTTTCTGAGAAGAGTAATAGCTAGCTCAATATTTTGAATTCTTAAGGAGCTAAGATTTATGAGATAATTTTTTCACCTTGCAACTATCATTAGTTCATTTTTCTGTGGCTTGTAGTAGAGTAGCTAAGACTGGGTAAGTTATAAAGTAGAGAATTTTTTCTTACAGTTATGAGGGGTGGGAAGTCCAAGGTCAAGGGGCTGCATCTGGTGAGACCCTTCTTGCTCGTCATGTGGCGATGTGCTCTCTCAGCTCTCTTTCCTCTTATGAAGCCACTCCCATGACAACCCAGTAATTTATAACCCATTAATTCATTCACGGAGGCAGAGCCATCATGATCCAATCACCTCTTAAATGTTCCACCTCTCAATACTGTCTGTTGCATTGGGAGTTAAATTTCAGTATGAGTTTTGGAGGGGGAAGATACTCAAATCAGAGCAACAACTCTTGAAGTACTATTTGACCTATTCTCCTTTAATTTTACCCAAGGCTAAATAGAAGAACTTACAGCTTTGAATTTTAGGGACTTAATACACTAATAGAGGCATCATTTTTGTTATATTTCAGTATTTGTTAATTTCCAGCTACTTAAGATCTCAGTTTAACGAACAAAGTGCAGCGAGGGCATTCCACTTGAAGTCTGAGACACAGAAAGAAGCAAGTGGAGATAAAGTATGAGCTAAAAATGAAAATCAGCTCTGGCTTACAAGTTTTGTTTCAGTCAGTCCTATATAAGTGGTAGTTAGTGACAATGGCATGATAGTTTTCTATTAAATATAAAAGATAACACGTGCAAATGTTTTTTTAGAGATGGAGCTCTCTATTCTTGTATCCTTGTTTACATTTCCAGTTTTTCAGAACACTTTGAAATGCAATCACAGTCTATCTCTAGTGGCCTATTTTGTGCCCACTTACTGCTTGCTGGCCTGCCTGCTTTGGGCTTTCTGGAATTGTGAGCCAAGGCAGCTGAATGGCAAGGTGCAGGAATCACCAGTCTCTAAATGTGTACTTATTTTGTATGTGCATGTTTTACTACCTTCATTATAGCTAAGCAGAAAGCTATTTGAGCCCAGAGTGCATAGCCTATACTATTTAAAAGAGGAATAAAATCAACATTGATTAAAATTGTATCTTTAAAAAACATCTGTGATCTAGTGGTGGCACTAATTATGAAACTTAAGAAAATAGATGATTGGTTGCCCGTGTGTTCATTTCAAAAATCTGAAAATGACTTTATTTTTTATGAAGGATTTTTGCTATTTTTATTTGTTATTACCAATGGTTTTGTAATACTCTGTGTTAGGTTGGGCAGTTTCCACTTAAATTGCTTGGTAGACATGAAAGAAAAGTACATTTACTTGTTTAGGTTTTCTCTTCATTTTCTTTAAACTTTTAAGAGAAATTTATTTTAGGCTAATGGGATACATTTTGGTTCATTGTCTCATGCAACAAAACATGCTGTGAATCAGTCGTGTGCACTTTAAGGCTCCATGTTAGGGTCTATGAGATCTGTAGAAAGAGAAGTGATACTATCCTTTCCCTTGGTTGCTTAGGTTCTTTAGAGCTGTGGTCCCTGATCCCCAGGCTGCAGACTGGCACAGGTCCATGGCCTGCTAGGAACCAGCTGCATGGAGGAGGTGAGCAGTGGGCAAGCGAGCAAAGCTGCTTCTGTGTTTAGAGCTGCTTCCATCACTTGATCACTGCCTGAGCTCTGCCTCCTGTCTCAACAGGGGAAGCATTAGATTCTCAGAGGAGCTTGGACCCTATTGTAAACTGCACATGCGAGGGATTTAGGTTGCATGCTTCTTAACGAGAATCTAATGCCTCATGATCGGAGGTGGAGCAGAGGCGTGAAGCTAGTGCTGGGGAGCAGCTACAGATACAGATTATCATTAGCAGAGGTGTTTGACTGCACAGAGATCATAATAAATCAATTGCTTGCAGAATCATACCACATACCACCCCCTTGACTCTTGTCCATGGAAAAATCGTCTTCCATGAAACCAATCCCTGGTGCCAAAAAGGTTGGGGGACGCGGCTCTAGAGGAAGAGGGAGACAGTGCCTGCCATGGAATGTACATGTAACAAGAATACTTTATTATCATCTTGATACAGATATGCTTTTTGAAAACTCTGTGAATTGTTTTGTATTTTTTTTATACATCATGTAGCAGGTTACTATGTCTTTCCAGGCAGCACTATTATAGACTGCATGCTTGTGTCTTGTCCCCCCCACCAAATTCATGTTGAAGTCCCCACCCCCAATGTGACGGTATTTGGAGATGAGGCCTTTGGGAAGTACTTAGGGTTATAAAAAGATGATGTGAGATCTCTCTTTCCTCATGGATGTTCCAAGGATAGTCTATGTGGGGACATACCAAGAAGGCAGCCATCTGCAAGCCAGGAGTCTTCACCAGGGAAGTTAGTACCGTGATCTAACTGGACTCACTAGTGTTCAGACTGTGAGAAATAAACTTCTGTTATTTAAGCCATCCCATCTGAGGTATTGGCATCCTGAACTAAGACAAGCTCTCTGCTGTGGAGCAGTCCTTCTAGGAGAGGTGGGTTGTGATGGCTATGTTCTCAGGTTTCAGTACGGGAGGTCCCAAATCTGGTGACAGTGACTCAACAGGGTACTTGAGATTCTTCTGCACTATAACATCCTTAGATTATAGTCTGTTTTAATAGAGGCTTTGTAGTCTTTTAATAAAGGCCTGTTATTTACATTATTATTACATTATTATTATTAAGTATCAGTACTATGGAAACCATCAAAAATTAAATTTAAAAGTAAATATCTCCTTTACCATTTTTGTTAAAATGCTCTCCTTAAATGTATATTTTGGACACATTTTGTACTGAAGGTTAAGGTTTTTCTTGAAAGAAGCCATATATTTACCGTTGTTTTCTTCATTGTAGTCTTTCCTATAGGAGGTTGAACTAAGCCCAGGGTGGTGGGGAGTGTGGGGGAGGGTTGCCTGTGCATAGATTTTCACTCATCCTTAGAAAGGACTGTGTCAGACATGGTTGTTCCCAGATTAGGCTGTGGACAGAGGCTAATTTTTCTGCTTTAAAGTTGAAATGGCTAATTGTCAAGCCTACCTTATTTATTTAGTTTAGTCATGTAAGTGGGCAACTATGACCACAGGTGATTTAGGTTCCTTGCTTCTTATCTTAAAAGGGTCTGTGGGAATTCTTTTCAGTCTTTTGTCCAGATTGTCCAAACTTATCGACTGCAATGATATTTTTGGGCTTAGTAAGATACGAGTGAGTTATGTACAGGTAGAGTATGGGGGTGTGGCGATGTAAGTGTGAACGTTACTGTAATGTTGGAGAGCTGCCTTGGCTCTGCACACAGTGACTTTGGTGGTTTCAAGTATGAATATTTGATTAGTTGCTTTTTATTAAGTTGAAATAGAATTTGAACCCCATGAAAAATCCATCTCCTAATTATTCATTTCTACAACATTACTATTAGAAAAAGTGGTTTTAGTTGAATGGCACCATTCTCATTTTAGTCAAGATTAGATGTGTGAGGGGCTTGTACAGTGAAGATGACCATATCCAGACTATTGAGAAAAATTGGTAAATAAAATGTCTTAGTTTTGGGTATTAGGCTTGTCTCTTCCTGAAAAGGAAGATGCTATAACAATGTTGAACATGTTTGTGACACTTTGGAGTCCTTCTGAAGAAGGACTTCTAATTTATTTATTTTTAATTTCAAATTAATAGAGGTACAAATTTTTAGGTTACCTTGTTTTCACATTCAAGGTAAAGTTCCAGTTGTAGAAGAGCCCTCCACCCAGGAGGCGTGCTGAACACCCTTACGTTGTGTACGTTAGGTGAGATCCTGGCAAGTGCCCTCCCTCCCCCTGCCAGTGGCCCTCTCCCCTCCCTCCTTCCTTCTCTCTCCTCCCTCTTCTCTTCACTAGACTATATTTGTGTTTTATTGTTTATGTGGGCATGTAATAGTTTATATATTGGTTTCATATTAGTATTGAGTACACTGGATAGTTGTTTTTCCATTCTTGAGATACTTTACTAAGAAGAATGTTTTCACTCAAATGCCCATCAACACTTCTAATTTTTGAATTACAAAGGCTCTCTAGCCTCAGAATTAGCTGCACCTTAATACCATTTAGGATGTTAATGCTATATGAATCTACCCATGGAGAGATTTGGACCTTTCAATTGAGATTTTTCAATTAGACAAAATTATAAATTCTTCTAGTAAGTTAGAAACTGTTTACCAAGTGCTTATTATGTTTCTAGAACTGTTCAGGGTCCTTGAGGCACATTCGGTTTCTGCATCATCTCAGCTCTGTGCACTTGTCTTGGTGTCTGACTTCTGCTACTTCCCACACTTGTGAGTATTGCAGCATTTTGCTTCATGCCTATGTCGTGTGTCTCTTGCCCTCTGATTTTTCTCTTGCCACCAAAGCACCGTGGGACCTATTCATCACTCACATGTTCAACCTGAAATTCCCGAGGAGTTAACATTCCATGTGACCAAATTTTATCTCAATGAGAGAAGGGAGTTGGTGGATACATTTTCGTTCTTCCTACTCCCACATTGGCTGCTTGGAGACCCAGGTGCTTCATACTACCTCCCTGAAGACATGCTGCTAATCTGACCCATCCATTTATAAGAAAGTGGTGGCCAACTTGGTGACCCACAGTCTTATGTTTGTTCTCTCTCCTTTTCTGCCTTCCTTCTGCATCCCTGGAATTGTACTGCTCTATAAAGCATTATCACATAAAGGTTTGCCTCAAGATCTGTTTTCTAAGGAATGTGGTCTCATTCTGTTCTGAAAGACATAACTGTTTGGTGGGATTACAATGTAAATTATAATGACATTATAATGTGATAAGTATAAGAGTAGGATCCAGAAACAGGTACAAGTGAGAAATAATTTTGGTTGGTAGAGGATGGGAGAATAAGGGATGTATTCCCAGAAGGAGGGACTTCCTGAGCTGATGGTTGCACAGTGACTAGGGGTTCACTAGGTACCTGAAGCAGAGAAGGACTGATGGAGGGGATCAGGTAAGAGTCCCTAAGACTGCCTGGGAAGTTGTGATTCCTGGCACATAGTTCAATGGCAAATGTTGGGAGATACAGCTGATAGGTAGTTAGGGCTGGGCCACACATGGCCTAGAACAGTGGAGAGATCAGTTTAGTGAATTTGTGAGAGGGCAGAAGTCAGATCATAGTGACTTGAGGTTTAGATGAGAGACGATAATGGGAGTTAGTGAGTATGGACTAGTCTTTTGGGAAGCATGGCTGGGAAGAAATAGAAAGGAGCTGGAGAGGGAATGAGAAGTATCACGAAGAGTCCCGGCAGAAAACAGATGGCTCACACAAAGAAGTTCAACTGAGTAGAACTTAATAAAAGAGACTTTTTTATGGATGTGTGGACTGATTTAAGAGGACCAACAATGGAAGCATTGGGAACTAGCAGGAACAGAGGATGAAGAAGCTGGTAGCACTTGTTGGCTGACCCTTTAGCAAAAGGAGGAAGGTTGTTCTGGAAGCATAGAAAAATGTGTTTTAACTCAAATGCCCATCAACATTTAAATTGATTGGCTGTGGAAGGCATAGGGAGATACTTCTTACATCCTTTCTCTCATCTCCTGCTGGTGCTTCCTGTTGGATGAACATAGCCAGAATCCAGAGGACAAAGGAGCCTTGGGGATACAATGTACAGGGTCCACCTCTCTAGGCCTACCTTTGGACAAAGAAGGGTGGAAAGCAAAGGACGAATGACCAACACACAGGGTCAGGGATAATCATTTATTTGTCAAAGGGAGAACCAGATGAAAGAGGCATTAGAGAAACAATAAAGAGGCAGAATAATTAAAGGAACAAGTTTGAGGAGAGGATGAGATTTGAAGAACAGGCACCGCAGATATCCATTTTAGAAAGCAGAAGGGTACATTGTCACCTGAGACCCATAGGAAGGAGGAAAGCATGTAAATTGTACATGTCCACCCTGCACAGAAGGGAGACAATCTGAGAAAACTCATGCCTGGGGAACTTTTCTTATCTATGTGGGATGGAAGGTTATTTGTTCAGTGTGAAGAGACTGGGCCTTGGTATATGGCTTGACAATAATGACTGCTAATTTTAGAATTGCCATGAGAATAAGAAAGTAAGCTGACAACAGGCAAAACGTCTGTTGAAAAGGGGGCTGGGATCCAGCTGAGATAGGAAGTACAAAAGTACTAAAAGCAAGTAATAAAAGAGGAAAGTACCCATAATGTGTGTTAATAAGTAGATCACTAATATTAGTAGCTTTACTCCACAGTAAAGACAGAATTATACATAGGCTATTTTTGATAATTAGATTGCTAACATTAGTAGCTGTGATGTAGTAAAGACCGAATTTATACAGATGTTATTTTTGATTCTTAGTCTTGCCTCACACATATTGTTGGATCTCAGAAACCTTGAATCTCCAATTTCTCAGAATACCTTACTCCCCCAATTCTAAGGCACCATTTCTTCTAAAATGCACCAGAGTTTTATTATCTTGTTGGGTAAATAGGAGGAATTGCCACTGTATTAAATGTACAATAATTTTTCCTAGCCAACAGTAGTATGGGGATGTATCATCTTAATTTCATATAATTTCTTCTTTAGTATCTCTATCAAAGACCAGATCTGTGCCTTTGCTGAAAACATGTGAAGATTCTTCCAAATCACTTCTGTCCATTAGTGATTGGTGAGACTGGGTGACGTGTTTCTTTTCTGAACCTGTGCTTGGGATCCTTGTCTGCACTGGCTTGACCTGACACTACCTCTGCCTTGCCTCCCATGACATTGGTCTTTGCTCAATTTCTTCTTTTATTACCTTACCTCTTCTCTTGCATTCTCTCTATATTCTGGCTTTGCCTACCGCCAAGACTCTTCTCGTCTGTTATAAGGAGTTTGGCATCTGCCCACGTATGGAGTTAGTCATGCTATGTTGTAACATCCCATAATTTAAGGCTGGATTGTGTTCTCACGTTTCTTACTAGTTTTGTTTGTTTTTAATTTATATTTCCCTAGTGTAAATGATTTGAGCCCTGTTAATAACAACCCGAAAAGCTTCTTTTTTTTCTACTAGATTATAATTATGGTTTTATCACTTGTAGTTAAACTCTGTCCCTTAGGAGTTATTCAGAAGGGTTTGGCAGAGAGGATCTGAGTGATAGTTCTTCAGTGTGCATGAAGTGGTTATGTTCTAGCTTTTATTTATTTTTTATTTCAAAATATTAATACTATAGAGATACGTGTGTATTTGTTACATGGATATCTTGTATAATACTTAAGTCAGGGCTTTTAGTGTGCCTATTACCACATAATGTTCACTTGAAGTTATAAATTGTATCTCAGTTTTTAAAGTAAATAGAAAAATGACATCTTAACAGTGGGTATTTATGGTTGAAGAGATTATGATAGATATTTATTTTTTCAATTTTCTAGATTCTTCACACTGAATATACATTGCTTTCTAATCCAAAAACAAAATATTAAGTATTAGTTTGAAGTCAACATATGTAGAAAACACACAAAATTGAGTAATTAGAAGAATTATGATAGAAAATAAAATAAAGCTATTTTGGAGCAAATAGCTTGTGAAGAATTATTTTTAAATTTACTCTGAGGTTATTGATTCTCCAGGAGACAGGATGAGTGAGGTGAGTTCTGAGACTTTAGAGAGACGAGGTGAGGGGGGCTGCTGCTAGCCAAATTCTGCTTCCTGTGAATTTCAAAGCGGGACAATGAAGCATCTGTTTTTATTTTGATTTCTGCTTGTTAAGTTTTTTTTTTTTTTGAGATAGAGTCTCAAGCTGTTGCCCTGGGTATAGTGCCATGGGTCATAGCTCACAGCAACCTCCAACTCAGGCTCAAGCTCTTGCCTCAGTTTTTCTATTTTTAGTAGAGACGGGGTCTCACTCTTGCTCAGGCTGGTCTTGAACCTGTGAGCTCAAGCAATCCACCCACCTTGGCCTCCCAGAGTCCTAGGATTGCAGGCATGAGCCACTGTGCCCGGCCACTGCTTGTGAAGTTTCAATATTTAGTATTAGCTGACAGGAACCAACAAAGGACCTAGAATGGTCCTGAGGACATATTTTGGAGCTACGCAGACTTAGCTTCTAATTTCAGATTCATTCTAGATAAACAATATGACAATGGGAGGTTATTTAATCTTTGCTGGTTTCTTTGTCTATCAAAACTGTACCTCATTAAGTGGTGGACAACACTGAGATATTTGTGAAGAACTTACACAATCAGCCATGAAAGGTAGCTACCATCACCACTATAATCATCTGCCAAATCCAACGCTGGGATTTGAGACACAGGTGAATACAACTTGGTATTAGAGAACCACCGTGTGTCTCAAGTGGCTGTCAGCACCCTTAGTTGCAGCTGACATCAACCAACTCACAAAGTTAAAGCTTAAAAACAATATTTACTTGATAGCTCAAGAATTGGTTGAAATATAGAGCAGCCCTGGACGTCAGGCTCTAGGGCATCTTTACCTCACAAAGGATGGTTGTAGGAGCTGCTGTAAATTCTTTGAGAAGTCTAGTATCTGTAACATTTGGTGGTGTCATATGTGTGTTATCTTTTCTGAGTATTGGTCAGATTGTCCTTGTTCTTTGTATATCAGGTAATTTTTTATTGTATTCTGAATGCTTTAAATGTTATATGGTAAGATTCTGGCTCCTTTTAAAATCCTCTGTAGATTGATTTGTTTTTAGCAGGCAGTTGACCTGTCAGGCTCCTACCCTGTGTCGACCTGATCAGGCTCGTACTGTGTGTTCTTTTTCACCTTCTGTATGTGGTGGTGCTAGTATCAATGCAGTTTTCAAAGAATTTTCTATTTTTTTCTTGAAGGGAGTGGGGTTATCTGTCCCTTGTTCAAGCCACTCAGGATTTAGTTCAGGTGGTGGTTCATTTCCGTTCTCCAGGCCTTTGCTGTGTTGCTTTGAGTATGTTTCACACAGGCACAGTTGGAGGGTGAGCCTGGGATTTGCCACCTTATAGGTAGAACTAGGGGATCCTCTTCTCCAGTACTAAGATATTTTCTCAGGACTTCTTTTTATATTTCCTCTGGCCTGAAAGATGGATTATTGCATAATTTTTGCCTCCAAGCCATTGTGTAGTTCCACTTCACTGGGATGGAGTGGCAAGAGAAAGAACAGAAAGACAGGGATTTCCCATTAAACTCTTTGTGTAGCAGGAGTTCCTTTTCTATTTTCTTTGTCTGGAAAGGTAAATTTTTTTCTTGGGGTACCAGGCACTTGCATTGCTGTGGTGGCAAAAGTGTAGTTCTCCAGCTTTCTGTTGAGAAAGTCCCAGATTCAAAGCCAGGAAAGAAGAGAAACCAGAGAACTCACAACCAGTCTGTTGTTAGGAAGTTTGACGTTCTTCTCCAGTCTACCTGCTGTTACCTATTATTTATTTCAGTGAGTCTTGCTTTTTTGAGTTTTGGGCTGAGTGGGAAGGAGAAGCCATGGTGGACGTTCTCCATTGTGGCTGTCCCCAGTGAATAATTTATCATACTTACTGGCCAGGTAGCATGTCCATATTAGGCCTGGCCAGGACTTGGAGATAAGTGGTTAAGTGCCCAGTCACAACCACATGGAATCTTAGAATAGTTCCTAGAAGTATAGTGAGGGCATGGGGCATGCTGTTATCTGAAGAAATGGAAAAGCAATACCAGGCAGAAAGAACAGGTGTCTACTGGTTAGGATTAAAAGAGAACTGCTTCACAGATGTTTTAAGTTTGCTTTTGAGAAAATAGAGTTATGACAAAGGCATTATTAAGGTTATAATATTCTTCTTACTTTTTTTTTTTTTTATAAACTTCTCATTGGAAGGTTCTTGTAGGGTCAGTTGAGTGTAAAATAACTTAAATAACTAGCTTATGTTGACTTATCTCACAAAATTTGCAAACAAAACTATAATTTTAGATGTCAACATTTTCAGACCCACTTACCATGCTGTTCTTGTAGAAGCTCTTTGTAAGCAAAGCTCAATTTCAAGCGGCAGCTTTGACAAGAATTAGCTTATGAATTTAAATTGAATTTTTATAAATGTTTACTGTTTGAGCCCTGCCAGTGGGTTAGCTGAATTCAAATGTGGAATTACTTCTTCTGTAGCCAAATTGTGAAGTCAGCAGAGTGTGTTGTCCATGCTCTGTCACCTTGTTTGCTTTTTTCCCATTTGGCTGTTCCCACTTTTCCCTATCCACTTGGTAGTAGAATCTTTCTTGTATCTGCCCTTCTGCGTCTTGCCTTCCACATTCCCTTCAGAACTGACCTGGCCTTGCCTGTAAAGCCTTGCTGACACCTGTCAGAGGACCTGAGACTGAGGTGCAAATGATGATAATGGAATAATTCTTCAGTGATCCCCTTTGAATTTTCACATATCCTACCAGGCCTGATCCTAATGTCAGGAGAAATAGGAAATTTTCTAAAAAAAAGAAAAAAATTACCTTTATCCAAGAATCCTTCAAAAAGTAGATGGATCCTTTCTCCCTTCAAGAAAACTTTACATTTTATCCCATGAAGTGATAGATAGCTTTCTCACTATTGTTTTGTTTAGATGGTACCTGTGTATGTATTATCATATAATAGAGACCACAATACCACCTTCAGGCCAGGCAAGAGGGGACCCTGACTCAGTGTCTGCTGTGGAGGTCCCTCTGTGGTCCCCACGCATCTGGCTGTGTCCCTCTTCCTGCCTTGCAGTCTGTTGGGCCGAAGAGTTGCACTCATCTGGATATCATGTCCCACCTCCTTTTAAACCATGTTCCAGGTAACAGGACTTTGGAATTACATGCTTACAAGGACTGAGATTGTTTCCAGGGCCTTCATAGGGCTTTTCCTGGGCCCATCCTCTGATTCTAGATCATGCCATTGGGGGATGGGCACTTGTAGGACTGGGGTTGTCACCTGCCTGTGAGGAGGCCTCTCATGGTGTAGGGTGGATACAGAAGAGGAAGGGGCACTTCAATTTATACTCTTGCCCTTGGGGCTGCAAATAATAGAGAACCTATTACCCAGTAATTTGTTATTACACAGATTTCCCTAAGTTAGCATAAGGTGTGGGCAGAGGATTTCCAGGTAGAGGAAAAGCCACATAGGTGCTGGGGCCTAAGGACAAGGAAGAGTATGGAACATTTAATCCTGTAATTTCAGTGTTTCATATGTGAAGAAGTTTGGGAAATGAAGCTTGGAGAAGCAGATAGACTCTTATCTGATAGAGGAATCAAGAAAGGCCTTTTATGCTATGCTGAGATTGTGGGCTTTTTTCTTTAGGGTAGTGGGAAGTCATTGTCAGGTTTTGAGAATGAATGACATGAGGAGATGTTTCCTTTAGACTTGGCTCTAACATGTATTGGGTGTGGGCAACAGAAGTAGGGAGGGCAGGTAGGCTTTTGGTGATGTTTATCTAGTAGGAGACGGTGACCTTTGCCCACGATGTTAGGACCACTCTGTAGACAAGTTCAAGTGGAATAATGGTATGAAAATTATTTTAAAAAGCTTAAAGGATTCTACAGATATTCCTAGTATTATTAACGACAGCAATACTTAATCATATTATGGAGAAAGGTTATATTCCAGCTAATCTCAATTCTAGGGTAAACAGGTGTGAAAAATCAGCGGAACTGATGTGGGAAAGGTGCCAGTGTGGGTGGTAGCACACCTCTGGGAGAGCCAGAGGGTGGCTCTGCTAGTTTTGGGGTGGTGGCTCATGTGGAGAGATGGATTTGGAGTTAGCTGGACTTTGGGTTTCAGTGTTAGGCAAGTGTGACTGAGGCAGATCCCATCTTTAAGTATTTAGCTGTTCACGTAGTCCCGTTTTCAGTAAGATGTTTTTCCTGTCTTTTGATTTTTGGCTTGATGTCCCTGAATCAGTAACCTCCCTAGTTCAATCTGTCCAGAGAAAATAACACTTTTCTGTTGCCATAATGTGGAAGGGAAACTGAGGTGTCTACATTCTCAAACAGATTTTCAAGCAATCTTTCTGTTTTTAAGTCTGTGTTTCACCTCTGATTTCTAGGGTATTTGATGTCTTCAATTATGAGTCTGTCTGCAGCTCAAATTGGCTTTCTTCTTGTTATCTTCTGCCTGTGTAGCCCTTAGCCTTCAAATTTTCTTTCTTTGATAAGTCAGTGAGAGCTCACCTTCTGCTTTTCATCTTCCAGAAATAATTGTTGACAGCAGCATCTTCCCATTTCTTATTTTCTTGAGCTTATGGTATTTTTATTTCTTTTTTTTCTTTCCATTTAGCAACTCCATTCTTTTGTAGGCAGAGATAAACATATATTTATTTCAGCAAGTTTAAATGTAATTAGATAATAAAATAACGATTGTGTGCATTTAAAGACTTTTTTTATAAAAAGGCATCCATTTTTCTTATTATCTTTGAGGGTGTTGTTAATTAATATTTTTAATATTAATATTATTATAGATTATCTAACTGTAGGTTTCTTGAGAAAATGGAAAAATTCTCTTCATTTCTTTACCTTAATGATAGACTTGTTTAAAAATGTTTATTTTGGGAAGATTTCCTTAGAAGTATATTATTAAAGCCAGGTGTGGTATCTCACACCTGTGAGCCTAGCACTTTTGGTGGCTGAGACAGGTGGGTTTCTTGAGCTCAGGAGTTTGAGACCAGCCTGAGTAAGAGCAAGACCCCATCTCTACTAAAAAAAAAAAATTAGAAAAGCTAGCTGGGCATGGTGGTGCCTTGGGAAGCTGAGGCAAGGGTTTGAGGTTGCTGTGAGCTCTGATGCACTCAGCGGCACTTAACCCTAGGGTGACAGAATGAGACTCTATTAAAAAAAAAAAAAAAGGAGTAAAAAATTAAAGAATGTGCTTGGTTTTCCTTTATCAAGAACAATGAAAATACAGGACATAGATTATAATAGAAAGAGCCTAGTTTTTTCTTTCAAAGCTTAACAGGAGCCTGAGAGTCGAAGAGCTGGCTGACTCAGAAATTTAGTTCTGGCAGAGGTGAGGTTGGAATCCCTGTATGTTGTTCCCAATTCATTACCTATGGATAAGCTTGGATTGAAAGCCATAGAAAGAAAATAATCTAAGCTGGATCTTTCTAAGAAAGAAATGCTGTGTACTTTTGTTAACACTAAAATGTAGCCCAGTGAGACCAGGGACTTGTATATTGTGATCACTGCTGTCTCCCCAGTGTCTATACTATGGTACATGCAATGTGTTCAATACATATAAATGAAAAAAATGAATCAGGCACTTCTAAGACCTTGCTCACAAAGATAGACATGGAACTTGGGTTTAAAAATAAGAACTTTTTCAAAATAATTTCTCAAAAGCATTCCAGTGTCCACAAATGAGGAGAAAAGGATATGTCATAAAAAGATCAGATACATATTACTTTACTTAGCAGTAGGTTTCCATGGTAACATCATGCTCCTTTTATAAAAGAAAAATTTGAATAAAAATATTTCTGCACAGTTCTGCTATGCTCGTATACTTAATGCTGTAGGCTAAAGGGTCTATTATAAGTTATAATAATAAAATATAAAGTGTATGTGTGCATTAAGTATTCTCATGCTTTTAGCCTTTCCACATTATAATGCCGTGTGCTCACCACTGGATTGGAGTTGAAGTTTTGTGCCATGCAGTACGGTCTCTCTCCCTTCTTTCTCTTTTGCTCTCTCAAATAAATGTGCCAAGTGCTTTGCTAAGCACTTAAATTTGGGAGCCTTTCTCCCTGAGGAGTTGCAGTCTCATCAAATACAAAGTTATGCTGTTCTCAACATTTCACATAAAAAAATTCATAGAGAAAGACTTTACGTGAAAAAAAAAAAAAGAAACAATGGAAATGAATCACATTTGCTTCTCTTTGTCCCTTTGCTTTTGTACTTGTTCTAGGTATCAGCATTTTCTCTGCTTTTAAGCCAGAGGCCCTCACCTCACTGCCTCTGCTGCATTTGATACTGTACTAGAATTTGTGGTCATCTGCTGTAGCTTTATAATTAACTGTGGTCGACTCCTAATTGCCTATGGAGGGTAGACCAGGAGCATTAGGAAGCTGATGAGAACGAATCTGAGCTCAGCTCCATTTGCTCCCTCCATCCCTCATCTATTTTTCCATTTCTAGGCTAACACATTTCACTGCATACCTTTAGACATATTCTCTTTGGGCTTGATCTCACTGCTAACCACACCCTGTCAAACCAGCTATTCATGAAGAAGCTGGTAAGCACTAGAGAAATTACAAATCCTGCCTGTCTTTCAGAGCCTTCTCCTTAAAGCCTTTTCATACTGTTGCAGCTCACAGGGATTTTGTCTGATTCTGAAATCATAACACAGTAGGGTCACATTGTGCAAACTCCACCACACATACTCTGCAGAATGTGGTTCTAACATTTAAAGATCCTTATTTTTCTAGAAAACCTGGTCCCTAAAATTCAAGCTATTTGAGTACTAAGAAATAGATTTCTGTTGGAGTGCTTAAGGAAATATTGGCTGTGACAAATTTATTGAACAGTGGATGACATTGTACTTCATGGGAGAGTTAAGAGATTTTTTTTATTGGTAATTTTGACTACAGTTTTTATTTGCATACTGACTTGCAAGTCACTATTTCACTTTGAGCCTTTATTCTTTATACTTTCTTATAAAATCATGTTGTGTGTGTGTTGCTACTCTAACAAAATCATAAGCTTACTGAGCACAGGTACAATTTTTTATTTTAAATCCTCCCCATATTTCTTAGGCCATTATATTTAATTGTTAAGTACCAGGTAGTAAAGAATGATATATATATTAATACATAAAATGATGTATTGATATATGCATGAATCATTATGTCTAATATAGATATTGGTTAATACAAAAAAATAATACATTTCAGCATATATGCTGTCATTGAAAAGTAAATTTATTTCAGGGTATAAACAACAAGGTCAAAATTTTTGATTTCATTAGGTAGAGTCCCTTTTCTAGTTATGGCCCCCACACAAAAGATGTGCCAAACACCCCCACCCGGTGCCCATTCAGTGAGAGCACCCCAACCCTACCCCATTCCCCCTCACTACTCCTCCCAACTTGAATTGAAATGAGTTTTTCTCCTATGTGGGCATGCATCAGATCATCTACTGTCTTCATATTAGTATTGAGTACATTGGATAATTGCTTTTTTGTTCTTGTGATACTTTACTAAGAAGAATGTGTTTCAGCTTCATCCAGGATATTACAAAAGATGTGATCTTTTTTAATGGCTGAATAGTATTCCATGGTATGCATGTACCACAATTTGTTAATCCATTCCTGGGTTGATGGGCATTTAGGTTGTTTCCACATCTTGGTGATTATAAACTGAGCTGCAATAAACAATCTAGTGCAAATGTCCTTATGATAAAATGATTTTTTTTCTTCTGGGGAGATGCCTGGTAGTTATCATTTTTATATGTAGGATTTATTTGAAACAAGCAAGGCTCTCATCCATCTAAGGCAGTGGTTCTCAACCTTCCTAATGCTGCGGCCCTTTCACACAGTTCCTGTGGGTTGTGACCCACAGGTTGAGAACCGCTGATCAAAGATTTGCTGAAAAATCACTGACATGGGGAATTTTGATTAATATGAGGGGGAAAATACAAATTCATTTTAATGTGTATACATGGGAGCCTTCAGAATGAAAAACACAAAGATACAGGGAAATTGTTCATTTTTATGCTTAGGTTCAACAAAGTATGGATAGCCACAATGAAACATACTGGATGAAAAGGGTATGATCTAATGCTAATAGACTGAGTAAGGAAACCCAGCAAGGCCTATGTGTTTAGATTCTTCTTGGCCTCTTTGAGCATGGGTTCCTTCCATCTGGGTGTGGGGCAGGACCCTTTCTGGAATGAGGATTTTATGGCCTACAGTCAAACAAGGTAGGTTGGGTCATCACTTCATGATTGTTTTTACGTAGAATATTTTTAGGTTTTATAGCTGGTTTTTGAGAAAAGGGGTTCTGGCTTTTATGAGCCACCTTGGGGAAGAGGGGTACTACAATAGTTTCTGTGGGTACTTTTAGGAAGAATGGGACTGAGAGGCAAGAGGACAGGAGAAGGTCAAAAAAGAGGTTTTGCTTCTGAGGCCTTCATTTGGGGGCAGTGTTTCATGAGCCCCATCACTAGGCTATATGTAAACTATAAGTATTATCATCAAAACTGGGAGATGATACTCCAAAGTTTGTAGAGAGCTCCATGAAGCTTTTGTCGTATAGATGACTTCGGTGTTTAGGGGGATATTTGTAGGCCTCCAATATTTATTTGGATGTATCCTGAATTTTTGTGTTTTAGGTGTAAGATAATTTGAATTTTTGTTATTTGAGAGTTCGTGACTGGAGCTTGGTTTGTGAATGTGTGTGCGTGTGGTGTGCATGGTTTCTATGGAAGTGTAATTCTCCCTTCAGGGTTTTGTGATGAGGAGTAATTCCAGTCTCTCCCTCTTTTTGAGTTGTTTCCAGGTTCCCTTATCTTTATAATGTAAGGTTTACATTGTTGTCATTTTGTTATTTGGGGCAATGCTTCCATGCCTCAGCTTTCTGTGATTTGCAGAGAGGTCTAAGTAACTGTCATCCTCCAAGTAGAGTAGGCCCAGGCACCTCTTCTACTTTATAATTTGGAACATATGGTTTGTGACATGATGTTCTGTTGTTTAGAGTGTGCTCTGACTCATATCAGTGTGTTTGCTGATAAACTGTCAGAAACTCTGAAGTATAGGGAAAACTGTCAAGAATTTTCTCCTTGTTAGGAAAAATTGTGAAATATGCTGAAATAAGCAGAAAAGATTACCGAGTGTTCTGTTTAGTGTACTTTTCTGAATCACGGTCTCTATAGCAGCTTGCCCCTTTTATTGTCTTCGAACTACTTTTCAACACTGAATTGTAGGAAACGGTTAGTAATGTGAATGATTCTGGTCCACATAAATGGAAATGCCTTTTACCATTTGGGATGCAATTGATTTTTACCCTCTATAGTGAGCTCATTTCACTTTCCTAATTGTTAATTTTTGTGTGTCCTTTGAATTCTCCTTGGAACTGGTGGTAGCCGTCTTACTGACTGACTTGCTGATTAATGGCAGATAAAATCTTTGACATATGTTAATTTCATATTTGTATGAGAAGTTAGGAGAAGGCGATGCGACCCCAGAGGCAGAGACGGGAGTGAAGCAGCTGCCAGATGCTGGAGGTGGCAAGGGATGGATTCTCTCCTGCGCTTCCTGGCCTGGCAATGTCTTGATTAGCCCTGTCGTACTGCTTTTAGACTTACGGCTTCGGTCACTGTGAGAGAATTAATTTCTCTTGTTTTAAATTGCTGGGTTTGTGGCAGTCTGTTACAGCTGCTATAGGAAACAATCCAGATTTTGGTACCTGGAAGGGAAGTGTTTTTAGGTAACAAACACCTAAAGGTGGGAAGTTAGGGAATGGGCACAGGCTGGAAGAATTTTGAGGTACTTGATAGAAAAACCTAGATTGCCTTGAACAGACTGTTGGTAGAAAAACAAATTTTAAATACCACCAGTACTCAGGTGGGAGTAAGCATGGTAGAAAATGTCTGTATTGTCATAGAGAATATGTGAATTATTATAAGCAGAAAGTTGTTAAAAATATTAACAAAATATTAACAAACTATGTACATGTATAACATGGAGTAGTAATTAGCCATAAAAAGGTGGAGATTTTACATCTGTTGTGTTTACCTGGATGGAGTGGAAACACATTCTTCTTAGTAAAGTATCACAAGAATGAAAAAACCAAGTATCCAATGTACTCAGTACTATTACAAAACCAATATATAAACAACTACATGTCCACATGAAAGAAAAACACAAGTATATTCTAGAGAAGGAGAAGAGGGAAGGGGGAAGAGAGGGCGTGATTGGCAGATCTCACCTAATGTGCACAGGGTGAGGGTGTTCAGCACAGCCCCCTGGGTGAAGGGCTCAACTACAATTTGAATTTTACTTTAGAAATGAAAACAATGTAGCCAAACATTTGTACCCTCATGTGAAACCGAAATAAGAAAAACATTTTCAAAGGGATACACTAGTGGGCTTCAAGGGGAAAGGCGGAACATCACTGGAAATTGGAGAAAAGGTGATTCTTTTTATAATATATAGTGGCAAAAAGCTAAGCAGAATTGTGTTCCTGTTTGGGTGGAGAGCAAAACTTACTATTAGTGATGAACTTGGATATTTAGCTGAGGAGGTTTCCAAGCAAAATTTTGAAGGCATGGTCTAGTTTCTTCTTGCTGCTTATTGTAAAATGTGAGAGGGAAAAGATACATCGAGGGAAGAACTATTAGAAAGAAAACAAGACTTGATAACTTGGAAAATTGTCAGCTTATCCAGATTGCAAAAAAATGTTAAAATTAGGAGATTCACTGTTAGGAAGAGTGTTCTGCAGAGAAGGTCAAGGGCAATGGTCTTTCCACTCCCAACTTCCCCATGGTGATGTGAGTTGATATTTATGTTCTCACCTGTATTGGTGCATTAAGGGAGGCACAGCCAAATAGCAGCATCCAAGGAATTGAACGGAATACATAGGGCATTGAACTAAAAATATTTGGGGATAGATTTGGAATTTGTCTCATTCTTCAAATGCTCCAATAACATTTTGTCCTGGTTCCTCTCAGTTCAAACATCACCTATGTGGTCTGACCAACGGAGATCACTGTGAGAATTTCAGAGCAACTGAAGGCCAGAGACAAGTGGGTTGTGTTCGGTTTGGCAGTGGTAATTAATGGTCTATTTTAACAGTCCATTGATTGAGGGCAGCCTGCTATAGTAGGTGTGCATTAAACCTGGGAAAGCTGCTTAAAATCTTGTAGTCTTTTACTAGTATTTGATGATTAATTATTACACCTTCTGTTAAGATTTAAACAGAATGAGACTTAGGTCAATGGGAATGGTTCTCTTATCTCGTTCTTTGAAACTCTTGGGACAGTGACAGTAGTCAGTTCCTAGTGTTATTTTGCTGTTTCTCATATTCATATCTGTGAGTTATTTAAAGCTTAAAAGCCTGCAAAAAAGACAGGGCAGTGTGCTGTAGCCTTTTTTTTGAGTGGAGGAGAGAAAAGTGCTGACTGTCCATATCATCTTTGTGCTTAGCACACTATGTTTTTGATCAAAAAGCGGTTTGGTGGGAGTGGGGTTGGGAGGGATGAGAATGAAGGGAAGGGTTCAGTTTGGAAACAGGCTTGGGGGGGCTGGGGTGATTGAGAAAGCACAGTGGTCCCCTTAGAATTGGCTCTAACAAAGGCTTGTTTTGTGATTGTTTGCAGAAAGATTACCACTTTGAATATACCGAATGTGACAGCAGTGGCTCCAGGTGGAGAGTTGCCATTCCAAACTCTGCAGTGGACTGCTCTGGCCTGCCCGACCCAGTGAGAGGCAAAGAATGCAGTATGTTTTCTTTCTGACCATTTCTTTTCCCGATGATTAAATCGTAACTTGTTCATATTAGCTCTAGATGTTAATTCCAATGTATGTAACAGATCTTACTAAAATGAACTTGTGGCATCGATGTCCAGCAGAATAAATGTGGTCTTTCTCCATACTAGATGCCCTGAAGTCTGAAGCCTGTAATGAGACATGGGCAATATTAAAGGATTTTCTTATTACTGAACAAATCTGTTTATTCTGTTATTTGAAATCTTGGCAGGCAGAATGGCAGGATTTCTCTTTAGTGGGCTTCTTATTTACAAAATAGTTTTAAATAAAATTTTGGTAAAATGTACATAACTTAAAATTTGCCATGTTAACTAACCATTTTTAAGCATTCAGTTCAATGGCATTAAGTACACTCACATCGTTATACTATCATTACCACTATCCATCCACAGAACTATTTAATATTGCTTTGGATTTCTTTCTTTGTTTGCTTTTTTTTTTTTTTTTTTTTTTTTTTTTGCCATAGAAGTAACTTAATATAATTTTTCTTTTAGTGTAACCTGCAGAGAGATTGTAGAATTGCTAAATATCACATTCAACACCTTGTCTTCTAGAGATTAAGCAAATTTGAAGTATAGTATCGAATAAACAGAGAAATATGTGATTAAATTTATTTTTGTTTATAAGGTCTGTTCTTCTCTTTCTAAATGAAAGAGCAGGTAATCAAATATTAAAAAGATAACTGATTCCTTCCTATTCATGCAGAGAGTGTGACACTGTTACTAGCTGGAGGAGTTTTAGCATAACTGGTGGGCTTACTGGTAAAAAGAAGACTGTGCTAGTCATATGAGGAAATTTAGGACAAACACCATTTTTTCTTGGTGAGTGATGTTAAATGAACACAGAGAGAGCCTGAGCATCATTGTGGGCAGGAGACAGTTTCGGTTTAGGAACAGTCTTAAGAGATAGTGGCATCTGCATGGAAGACTGCCTGGCTGGGGTACATGCAACCAGTTGTGCAGAGGGCAGATCAACTCTCAGTGGTTAAAGGGGAAATAGAGTCTGAATATTTAATATTTAAATATTTACCAGCACACCACCTATGTAATTAGCGTATTGTAAATTTGCTTCAGCTACTTGACTAGAAAATCTATATATCATTTACTCTAATTACTTTTCACTTGTGGGCTGATTTCTTCATAAACAACCTTGTTTTGTTGGACTACTTAACCATTATGGTGTTAGGTCTTACATTCAGTCTTTCATCTATTTTTAATTAATTGTTGTATATGGTGAGAGGTAAGGACCCAGTTTCATTCTTCTGCACATGGCATTTCAGTTTTCCCAGCACTACTAATTGAATAGTATGTCCTTGCTCCAGGGTATGTTTTAGTGTGCTGTAGGTGTATGGTTTTATTTCTGAATTTTTTTTTTTTTTTTGACTTCTCCTTCTGAAATTTGTCCTTTAATTTTTTTATTTTTTATTTTTTTGTTTGTTTTTTTATTGTTAAATCATAGCTGTGTACATTAGTGCAATCACCTGTACCCATTCTAAGATGCACCATAGATGTGGCCCCACCCATTACCCTCCCTCCACCAAAACCTCCCCCCCTCCCTTCCCCTTCCTTGGCCCTTTCCCCATAGTCTTGTGCTATAGTTGGGTTATAGCCTTCACGTGAAAGCTATAATTTAGCTTCATAGTAGGGCTGAGTACATTGGATACTTTTTCTTCCATTCC
>CAUYPK010145033.1:0-23004 GCA_963574355.1 Loris lydekkerianus
AAGAGGGAATTGTTGGGCCCTGCCATGTGCCTGAGGCCCAGTGCAACTTCCCGAGCCTGACTAGAAGCAGATCCATCGAGCTACTTCCGCGTAGCAATGACTCAGCAAGGCCCGGCCTGAAACTGCCTCTACCTAGATACAGCCAATGTGGTACCATGCCATTGGCCCGACCCTGTCACTCACCTCTTCCCCCACCTTCTTTCCCTGCCCCTTCTCTACAATAAAAAAATAAATTTTAAAAAAAAAAAAGTGTCTGTTTGGAAATAAAAAAGTGACAATATTAATAAAGTCAATAAATACTCTCTGTGACAATATCAAAAAAAAAAAAAAAAAAAACAAAGACAGCCCATCAGACATCAGCCCAGTCAAAAGCAGCCCATTGTATTCAGAGTGAACACACTCGGGGAGGAAGCAATGAAACTGAAGGAACATGGAGTGAGCCTGTGAATGGAGGGAGGAGAGGAGAAGTCCAAAGAAGGGAGCAGCATTCAAGGGGTTAAAATCTACCCCCTGTCCTCTACCCCAGCACATCAGAGCACCCTGCATGCCACAAACATCATCCAGGTGTTCCAGATGGTGCACCCCTCACTCACACTGCCCTTCCCCATTCCCCCAATATGCTATGGGAATGCAATCGTGTGCTGTGCCGTATGATGTGGGAAATGTCTGGAAGCTCTGATAGAAACTCATTACCTCATCACTCTCTGCTTCCTTCCTCCTAAAGCTGCGTCTCTTCTTTGCTATCAGAATAAATACCACCATCAACCACAAATAACCTACGCAGTGTAGAAGTGTGAGCTGCTCTTTGCCCCACTGTACCTGTAAGATATGTTGAATGGATTTGAATATGTATCACTGTTCCCCAAAGCTTCCAACAAAAACATTTATATCCCTTCCTCCTTATTCTTAAGATAAAGAGCAAAGTCCTTACCAGGGCTTACAGGGCCCTCCAGAGTCTTTTGTGACTTCTTAGGTGGTCATAACAGAGCCCACTTTGACTGGATGGGGCAGAAAATAGACCCCCTGGAGGGGATTGAGTAACTCAGAAAGCCTCTGGGAGAACTGAAGAGTCTGGAGGCTCCAAGTTCAGGAATATTTGGCGACCTCACCACAAAGCCCCCCAGCAAAGACCTTCCCTCCCACAGACACCTTCCCAGTTTGCCCCTCTTTTGTCAAGCATTGGACACCAAAACTTCCACCATGCTGCATCTCGACATGACACCACTGCCATCTCAGAGAATGGATTCTGCATGGCACCTGCTGCCTGGCCTTACTCTCCTCTGAAAAGAAATCGCTAATGATTACCAGAGTTTAGAACACAACTGTGTCTCAGCTGCAAGGGAAGTTAGAACAAAGGATGGTCTTATATCTAGTTGAATGTCTAGTGTGGGAAATTTCTAGAATGTATGAAGGATGACCAAAGATAGCAGACAGTCACAAACTTGATAAATGCCCGTTCACCCCTCGGCAGACATCCAGGTTCACACCCCTGGCTTTCATCACTGCAGTGTCTTGGGCTTCTCTCAGATACTCTCCATGTCTCCATCCCTCCTTTGTGGTAGAAGATTTCCCTCAAGGATGACTACATCATAAGCCCTGAAATATGGGAATATGTTGCCTTCCATGCCAAAAGGAATATTATAGATGGGATTAAGTTAAGGACCTTAGATGGAAACCTAAGACGGAAATCTTGTCCTAGATTATCCCAGTGGGCCTAGTGTGAAGCAGGAGGGTCCCCATCAGAGAAGGAGCTGTGAGAAGATGCAGAGAGTGGAGTGATGTGAGGAAGGCGCTGTGAGCCAAGGCATGTGGGCAGCACCTGGGAGCTCCATCATGGCCTCCAGGAAGAACACAGCCCTGCCAATACCTTAATTTTTGCCCTGTGAAACCCATTTCAGACTTTCTACCTCCACAACACTAAGATGACAAATTTGAGTTGTTTTCAACCACTGAGTTTGCAGTACTCCATTTCAACAGCCACAGAAAACTAACATACTCCCACCTCGGTGCCTGCTGCCACCCTGGAACACGTGCCCTTAGCTCTTCCTATTCTTTCATAACTCAGCTCATTTTTCCCTTTGTAGTGGAAAGCTCCCTGAATTCCCAGCCTAGCTCAGTTCCTCTCTGTGCTTTCCTACAGCCTCATGCACTATTACTTTATGGCACAACTATAATGTTACCCTTGAGTTTTCATTTAATTCTCTCACCAGACTACAAGCTACCTGAGGGCAGGGACATGTCTAGTTTTTCACCTTTGCATCATCATTATCTGGCACAGTACCCTGCACACATCAGGTATTCAGGTAGTATATGTTAAAAAGAGGACTGCATCCTACACACATGCTGTCACCCCAGCAGCAAAGCACTTTATCTGGCCTTAAGAAGTGACTTATTCAGGGAAAAAAATCTCTAGATGTAGCTTCTAAAGTAACATGGTAAAAAGTGCCTAAAAAATCACTGAATGAATGGAGACATGAATGACTGGCTGGGTGGATGAGTGGATGGATGATTGGAAACATAAAGGCATGGATGGCTATCCGCACTAAAAAAGAATGGATGGAATGCCCTAATAACAATTAGCATTTATAAGAATCTTGCTGGAGAAGTTATTTTATAAGAGCAATATGCTGGTTGATAATTGTCAAAAAAAAATAATAAAGGCTACCCTTACACCATGACCCTAAATGCTAAATGAAGCTCCACTCCACTTTGTCCCAACCTGTCATGTATTCAGTGCATTCAGAAAACCGTACAAAGACCTATTAGGAGGCAGCTGTTTCAAAGGTACCAAAAAGAACGAGACAAGACCAACAATCTTCTGGCTGGTGAGACCCGTCACCCTCTTCTGGAACAACGTATCTCATCCTTCATTTCATTTAATCCTCACATACTTTTTTAAAGACATGATTTCCTTCCTTTTGGACCAGGTTGATAGCCCAGCCTGTATGGGCACCTGGCTCTGGGCTCCACTTAGATGGAAGGAGGGAAACGTAGAGACACACAGGATGCTGCAGGTGGCATTTTCCAGATGCTATTCTGACAGGGAGAGGACGTTGTCACACTCTCTGTGAAGAAGCATTGCCCTTTCCTAATGAAACACTATTTGCCATGTAATCCCTTAGGGTCTGTATTGGGTCCTTAGCCCTTTCTGGAACTTTCCTCTCACTGTTGCAGGGGAAAAGCCACCTCTCTGCAAAATTGAGAAATGGACATTTGCCATTTGTGCCTTTCTCTCTCCTCCATTTCCCCTCCTGATGCTTTTCTGTGCCTTTTCCCAGATACCTGATCTACATCCAATTCCCAAGAAGCTGCATGCTTAGAGTGTGCTCAAAAGCACTAAGGCTGAACCTCAGGTGTTAAGCCCTCTCAGGATTATTTACATGTTGTAAGGTTCTCCAAATATTAAAGTTGTTCTAAGTTAAAAGACATATCTAAAGATGAAAATATGACCACAATGGCTGATGAAGAAAAACAAAATTTAAGGCAGAAAGTCTTGATCAGTGCCTCAGTTTGACTCCAGAAGTGGACCGACACATTCATGCACATTGCCACACTGTCCAGTTCCCTAGACGGCCCAAGGATGGGCTCAGCTGTGGGCAGAGAGAAGACAGCACAACGCTAGGTGCCTGCTAGGAGCTCCGTCACTGAACGGCAATTCAATGGAGATGGAGATGTTTGCAAGCAAATGATGAGAGCCAAAGGGAAGGGCAGGTGAGGCGTTTCAGGACAACTGCCTGAGCTGTCATCCATCTGGCACTGGAGGGTTCCGTGAGCTGCTGAGAACCTGAGCGTCTCTGGCTCAGCCTGACTTAGAGAACCAGGGCAGAAAAGAAAGCTGGCTCTGGAGGCCATCCTTTGAGAACCTTGAATGTTACATGTTGTTTAAGGATTTTTATGTCTAGACATTGAAGATACAGTGTGAAAATGAGACTCTGTCATTTTAACGAGGCCCTTTTAAATCCACAAAGAACAGCCCCATCGATCAAGAAATTATTCTCATTAGTCACTTTCTAGCCTATTGCCTCAGGATTACTGTAGGCTGCCAGCAGAGATGTAAGACCACAATTAATAAAATATTATTACAGATATAGGTTGCAATCACAATGGATGTGATTAATATTCACACACAAGCGTGTATGCTTACCCTTCCCCTCAGCATCTCTAGACTCCTGTTACAGACGCTAATCCAAGTGAGAATTTAGGCCCACTCCGTGTTTATATGTGTGCAAAATCATTTTAGCTGCGCTTCCATGAGAGAAACCAGGAAGGCACCAGCTAAGTATGGTAAACCTGCAGCATCAGCATAACGTGTAAAGAGCCTGGTCTCTGGAATTAGACAGAAGTGGGTCTAAAGTGAGCTTCACCATTCACTAGCTGTGTGAAGTGGGCTGAGTTACTTAGCTTCTCTGGACCCTGGCTTTCTAATCACTAGAATAAGGCTGAATAAGGATAATAATACTTATTTTGGATAGTTGTTATAAAGGTTGGAGAAAATGTATTTAAAACAAATGTCCCAGTGCCTGTCACCTAATAAATGGTAGCAATTGTTATTGGTAATGAATCAATCTCTCTCTCTCTCTCTCTCTCTCTCTCTCTCTCTCTCTCTCTCTCTCTCTCTCCCACATAGTCCTACTGCTATTTTTCCCTTTGCCTGTATGTCCACTCAGTCTCTCAAAAAAGAATTTATCAGCTGAGACCAGGTGCCGAGCAATAAACTAGGTCATGTTCCAGATGCCATTATTACTGCTGTCAGCACTAACTGATTTCAGCTTGCTGACATAAATTTGGCCGTGTGTCCTGACACCACCAGGGAGCAATCTTACCATGAGGACCCTTCCCTCCCTAATGGAAACATTCTGAGGAAGTCAGAGGAAATTGCAATGAAGTGAGCACAGAACACAACAGCTGGAAGTGGGCCTCCCTCGTAGGCATTTCCCCATATTACAACAGGTTTGAAGCAGGCTGTGACAGCAGAGACGGTGCACACAGGGACAGCATGGCAGACAGCACTTCCTTGAGTGGAAGCTTCCAAAGCCTTCCAGATGTTGCCGCTGCCCTTAACCTGCATATCCACAGTCGCTCCAAAGTCCCCTTCCTGGGGACTCTCAGGGACATACATCATTGTCACTTTGGCTGCCAAGTCCAGCTCTACAGAGGCACCTGAAAAGGGAGGATAGCTAACGAGAGCAGGGCAATCAAGGGAAACAGACATCTGGGCTGGGGCCCAGGGCCTTGGGGTCTGGCACCTGTCCTGCCGCCACGTGGACTTTGCCAAATCTCCATCCCACTAAAGGTCTTAGTTTCCTATCAGCAAAAATGCTGTCCTGAATCCTGCCTCTTCCTCAAGAGAATGCTGTTGATAAAAGGTGCTTGTTTTGAATCTGTATTTTCTACTTTTTCTGTAATATGCACATATTATTTGTGGAAATACACACACAGGGTCCCAAAAATGTATACACATTTTAGGAAAGAAAAAAACTGTATTAAAATTGGAATACCCAAGTCATGTCTGACTTCTGCAATTACAAGAAATAAAGGATACAATATACACGGTAACAAGTATTGTGATTTTAATACAATTTTCCTTTCTTAAAATGTGTGTACATTTTTTGGCACCATGTGTGTGTGTTGAGAGGTAGAAAAATAATAACTAAAACACTAAGCTGCTATTTATTGGGTATTTCGTACATGCCAAGCGCCTTGCTCAATGCTCTTATACTCATTATCTCATGGGAAAGCATCATCTAAACACACCTGCCTTTTGTTAGCCAACACTCATCTCCCCTCTCTCCTGATGACAGTGCTCTAAATGTCCCATTTTTAAAAAATCACCCTTCTCATCACCATTTCTCCCCATGTGATGCTATGGCACTGAGCTCAGCCACAGCGCCAGGGGTGAGTTTTCATTGGCCCAGTCATCCAGGATACACCCTCTCTGGGGTGGGTTCTGTGAGTGGACAGGTAAGACCTCAGCGGTGCAGCCAAAAGAAACATCAGGGATTCGCTGGGAGTGCAGAGACCGTCTCTTTCTCTCAGCAGCACTTGAGCACAGAGCACAAGGTTTTGTTGCCTGCCGGCAGGCACTTAAAATACAAAAAAGGGGATATACTTCCAAGATGAGAGCCAGTGCCAAGGAAGTAGAGGCTAGACGTAAAGTGAGAAAAAGAGGGATCCAAGTAGCTAAATCAACCATTGCCTGAAGCTATTGCTGCTCCTGGACTTCATAGTTCAAATAACTTCATTTGGATTTTCAGTTCCGTGCAACCCAAAGCATCCATACTGATGCAGGTGAGTGTCATTATTAATCTCATTTTACAGATTTAGGTAGCTGAGGCCCAGTGGAGCTAAGCAACTTGCCCTAGTTCACATAGCAAGTCCCCAGGAGAAACATCATCTGAATCCAGATCTATTGGGTTAAAAGCCCAAGCTTCTTCAGCACTCTACTTTGCTATTATGTAGTAATAACTAGAAATGCCTTGAAAATGAGGATGTTTGATAAAATGCAACTTCAGTTGAAATGAGGTTTATTAGCACGTTTATAACAAAAATCTACCTATTACTTTAATGACCAAGGCTGTTCAACAATGCTCATCAATCAAGGGTCAGCTGTGACTTCCATGTCCTGGTAACTATTCCAAACAGGTGACTTTCTATCCAGCTTTGACCTCCTTACTGTCAGGGTGTTCCCACCCTCTTTCTTGCTAAGAAAATTAAAGACTTTAGGTGTTAGACCCTCCAATTGTCCTCTTTTAATTACTCAGTGGCTGTCCCTGACCTGTCAAGTACAATCAAAATTCCTAGTCTAATCAACCTTTATTATTGGCCTGAATTTGATGGAAACCTAAAGGTCGCCTGTTAAGTGAAAAGGGGTTTGGGGTCCATATGAAGTTCGAAACTGAATCTCCAGGGGCTCTGATAACATTAACAAAACTCTGTATGTCTCCCTTCAGCTTACAGCTCTACTGATTTTCAGCCCACAAGCAGGTTCTTTCAGGGGGAAGGACCCAGCCAGTGGTAGGTGCAGAGCCACCTCCTCCCAGATGAGCGCCATCTGCTGTAGATGATAAAGGGGCATCTTTTATCCAATGAACATGTATCAGGTCAAAAGGCCTTTCCCTACTACGTCCCCCTCCTTAACCAGTCACTGGGTGGAATGGGTGTGCATTTGCACAGCTGGTGGCCGCATGATATGATGGGACATAAATCATGGTATGATGAGCTGCTTGGGACCAATTTCTAGTTCAGTTGTTCCCCTGACTCACTCTGTGGCCTTTGGAAGCTATTGGATTATCTGTAAAATAAGAAAAACAAAGTTCGCATAACAACTTCAATGCCTATCTCATAGTTACTCCGAGACTCCATAGGATGATACGTTACAAATCCAGACTTCTAATAGGACAGGCATTATTGACCGTCAAGCACTAGGTGGCAGTATGTCACCTCGGACCTCCTCGCCAAAGCTCGAGGGACCAGGTGCAGCCAAGCAGTCACCCTCCAGGTGGCAGCCCAGAGCGCTCCCCAGCAGCGAGTCCACAAAGGTTCTGTTTGCGCTCAAGTATCAGAGGGAGAGGACTGAACCAGACGAAAGAATTATAACTCTCTCAATCTATCAGCTGGGAAATCGGGTATTAAATCAAGAAAAGTTAAAGAGCAACACGGTCATTGGATAGTGGAGCCATGGGAGGTAAATTTGTGACCCTGGTGTCTCTTAATAGAGAAACCATGTCTCAAGCCCAGTCCCTCTGACCCCAAATGCAGGCTCCACCTCTGTCAGGATAAAATTTACTTTCTCACGTAAGGAGTAAGATGATTTGCCAAATCCCACAGTGAGAAGTCTGACTCAATGCTAACATGAAGGCAGTGGACGAACAAATACAGGCCCACGCAGGAGAAAAACTCAATTAAATTCAAAGTGGGGGAGGGGGAGGAGGGGCGAGGAGGGCAGGGGTGGGGAAGGAGGGGTGGGTGTGTTTTCACCTAAGGGCACAATGCCCAGGTACGTGCACATCTCTTGGGTAAAGAGCACATCTACAAAAGGCACTCACCTCACGAACGCAGAAATGTAGCCTAATCATTTGTAACCTCATGAATCTAAAATAAAAAGTAAAAAATTAAGAATGAGGAGTCTGGCCCTGGGACCAGGGTCTGTTGATTCTCACTCGAGCTCCAGATGAGCAAACCAGCGCCTTAACTCTTTTCCTCTGTCTTATCTCCTCCCTCTCAGGCTTCATATTAATGAAACTGTTTTCCAATGTTAAAATGAAGGCAAAACAGAGTAACAGAAAAATACAGTAGCCACTAGCCACAAAGGGATACTCAAGTTCAAAGTCATTTAAATTGGACAAAATTATTTGCTTTTTCAGTTGCACCTCATTAACCACCTGGGGTCAATCAGGGGACAGCCCAGATATGGAGGAGTTACATGTTCTATTGGACAGCGCTAGCCTAGACCATCCAAGTGGTAAATGTGCTTCATGCATCATTCACTTGCGTTACAATAAGCTGTATCGTTCTGTTATTAGAAAAATCAGTAGAAAATACAAAAGACATCTTCATGGAAAAATTTTTTAAAAGGTAAATTTAAGTGAAAAATTAGAAGAAAATATTTACATAATTGGGGAATTGTTAATATGCTTTATATGTAATTTATTTAAGAGTGATAGACAAAGCATAGCAAGAGCTAATTGAAGGTAAAGAAATTAAAATGACAAAAAAATGCGCGGCATGATTCTCCACACATCAATAATTTTTAAAATGCAAATAAAAGCAATGAGGTAAATTAAATGAAACTAGGAAGTTTCAGGAATTTTTTCATCAGTTAGTGACATTTTTGCAAAATAATACATATTTATATGGGGCCATGAATATAAAATATGAGATAAATTTAGAAATAGAGACTTTTTCAAAAACGAAGGCTTCAAGTATTATACAAATGTTTTTACACTTTAATTATTAATTGATGTCATATTTTCAAATGAAGGTAATGCTTTACTTTCCTCTGTTTGTGATGAGTATTATGTCTATATTAAAACTCATCTTTGCAGCCAATAAAACAAAAATGAACCATCTGCTCAAAGTGCGAAATGTCTTAGCATCATCTGGAGGGTAACTAGCCTGTAAGAATGTTCTGGCTTGTTCTGTTTTTTCATTCTCCCTAGATGTCCACATCCCACTGAAGCTACAGACAGTCTCCGCTTTTCTATGCGAACATATTAGTCAGAACTCCAATTTCAACTTGTTTAAGGAAAAATAGTAAACATTATTGGCTCATAGAGTTAGGAAGTCCCAGAATGGATCTTGCTTCAGATACAGTTGGATCCAGGGGCTCAACCTATGTCATCAGGGGGTTTTCCTCTCACAATCTTTTTCTGCCGGGCACGTCGTCATTATTCTCCCCTGCAATGACATTCCTGCATGCATTCAGGAATATAGCAACCACAGACTCATTTCCAGCATCCCTGTTTAGCGTCCCTAGCAGAGATTTTTCCCTCCCAAACTTCATAGATTAATGCTAGGAGTAGTATTTGGTTGGTCCTGCTCCATCTCCTGCCCACCCTTCCTTACTCCATTTCCAAGGCATTGCTGTCCCTGTCATGCCATACCAGGGGGCGCTATGCACATTGAAGTCTATGTCAGTGAACGCCTTCAGAGTTAGCAGAGCTGCGCTGCAAGGCGGACCTTTCCCAATAACTGGATGTTATGAGTGGACAGTCTCATATCATATGGTACCCCCGTGGCTAATAAAGCAGGGTCTGTTTCCAGAAGAAAGAAAATAAAGGGGAAACATTCTAGGGAACCAAAGTAAACCTATAATTCATCTCAATGTATCGTGCAAGACTGAGGAGAAATGAAAATTCCACAGCAATTCTCAGAGTTCCTGTGTCCAGAGATGGAGATGGAGAAGGAGGCAAACCCAGAGCTCTTTAAACCTTCAGAAGAAATTAATTTGTGCCTGCGAGATACTGAGGTAGGACGGGGGAGGGGTATTCCGTTCTTCTAAGAATTGAGATCTCAACCTCTTTCTATCTATCTCAGCCTCTCTCTGGGAAAACCTCCTGCTGCCTTACAGTAGGTACACTGTAATCCAGCTAGCCCCTGCTTCAGAAACCACCTCCAGGCCTGGGAACGTGTTTTAAAGAGCTAAAGCTGTAAACTAAAGAGGATGAGGATAGACTCATCCTTTTGCAGCCTCACAGCTTTTCCAATTCTCAGCTCAGGTGGGTTCCTGGGTTTCCGGGTGGCCTCTGAGAACCTGTGAATGAATCCATGACATCACCTCCGGAGACAGTCAGCACTGATGGGCCACCTGGTGCCTGGAGTTAGTTCCCTCTGACCTAAACAACCAGCTTCCTGCCCCCCAGGTCACCCAACAGAGTTGCCAGAAAAAGGCTGGTGGCCAGATGGACACAGACAGGTCATTTACTCTTTGTCACCTATAGCCCATCTCTCTGTCATTAAATGTCTTTTCTTTGCTCCTCTTTGCATGTTATGAAAAGAATCTCCTGAGACCCTTTATAAGAATACAAATTCCTGGATCTCCTCTCAGACCTTATGATATGAATACCTGGGGACAGCTGTCTGAGAATATGTATTTATTTTTGGTTCCCCACGGTGATTTTGACTCAGGACTGAGAACCACTGTTAGCATACCCTTGCTTGGCATTACAAACAGAAAATAAAACCTCAGAGCAACTCTTACCCAGGTCTCCCTCCACCCTTTGCTGATTTATCTTACTATTTTCCACTCAGGACCATTTATTACTTTTAAAGATGATTGAGGAGTCCAAAGAACTTTTTTGTTTATGTGGGTTCTGTCAATGCTTGTCACATTGGCCATTAAAATAGAGAAACTTTAATATAGCCAATAAAGCCTTTACATGTTATCATTCTTTTATGAAAAATAATTTTATTTTCAGGAGTCAAAAAACAGTGTGGAGAATGGTGGTATTTTTTTACTGTGATAAATGCTTTTAATGTTTGGTTTAATAACAGGCAGATGAGTTCTTATATCTGCTTTTCATTTAATCTGTTGCTTTATCACTCATCACGTCTCTGAAGAATTCCAGTATTCACTCATGAAAGAAACTGAGCTAGAAAGGCAAATAATAGCTTAGTATAAACTGGGAAAACAGTGATCATCTATGGAGATTCCCCCTGAAAGGGTCTCGGCCACCCACCATGGTCCCCAGACCACACTTTGAGGACCACTGTTCTGATCTGTCCCTCATTCCATGTTCCCTTCACCTTCAAAAAATGCTCATATCTCTAATGGCAGTGTTTGTGCATTTTGATGTCTTTTTTATTGTTGCAAATTGTTGACTTGTTTCCCTAAATCATGTGTGCTTGTGTGAAAATCAGTGTCTTTGAGAAATAGAAATCCACTCAAGCCAGAAAAAAACAAAGGGAGATTTCTGGTAAATAAATAAATAAATAAATACAAGTGCAGGAGGGGAAAGGTAAAGTCACACCTACTGGGGACAATGTGCACTATGCCAGTGATGGGTACACTTATACCTATGACTCAAACTGTACAAAAGCAAGTCATGCAACATTTGTACCCCCGTAATATTTCAAAATTTTAAAAAAATACAAGAACATATCACAAATCCCCTCCCCGTCCTACCTCAATATCTCCAGGCTGAAGGCTACTACTCTGCGAGCAGGGCTTTGGGTTACCAGTAGATTATTCCACGCATGACACTGGAGGCTCATGTCTAACACTTCAAACCAGAGCAAGTTTTGTGTCTTGGTTCCAAAATCTTAGGTGAGCAAATTTGATTGGCCCAACTTGAAGAGGTTTCTTGGAGAGACCACGGAACTCTTGTAATGTCTTCTTTATATTCATGGAGACAGAGCCTGCATTGGTGACCCCAAATAAGCAACCAAATATTGTGACATTGGTTCTGCACCCTTTTGTCCAACCCTGGTCTTATTAGATGAGATGTCCCAGTCAGGGTTATGAGTGCATTAGACTGTGTGGTTTCACCTAGAATAGGATGTAGGTAGTGTGGAGATTATAGGCATATGTAGCACAGACTCCTAGCACTTGGCAGTAGAAATATAATAAGCATGTATAAATATATACAATTTTTAAATAATCCCGCTTAAAATATAAATATGAACTAGTGAAATTAATTTTGTTAACATTTTAATCCAACATATCCAAAATGTTATTTCAACATGTAATCTCAATATGAAAAGCATGAATGAGATATTTTACATCCTTTTGTACTAACGGCTTCAAAATCCATGTGCATATTATACTTACAATGCTTACACTAAAATTTCATCAGAAATATTTGACCTGTATTTAAAGTCCATAGAATTATAGATAAAAATGAAGATCCACAGATGTAAGTTGTTCCAAATGCACATAAAAGTTTTTCAATAATTGATTCAAGTATCAGTTGTTAAATTTAAGTAATTATAAAGGAATTAAGATAAAAATTTAGTTCTTCAGTTGTCTTAGTCGTATTTAAGGGGCTCAATAGCTCCATAAGAATTAGAGGCTCCATTTTGGGCAGAGCAGGTCTAGACTGAGAGCCAGAATCTGTTCTCTGGTACCCTTTTTTGCCTCCTCAGAGCACGACCAAAGCACTGTCGAGCACAGACGCCCAGTAAGTATAGTTGATGGAAGCTGTCCAAGTTAGAACTACTCAAGTCTAATTGCTAATGGGACCTTTGAAATTGCATATAAATGTTTTTCTTTAGCAAATTGCATCACTTTAAATGTGTTCCAGAGGCTTGTTAATTAAAGGAATTCTGTAATGCTTTCACTCATTCATCAAATAAATTACCTTTCACTCATTTGTTTAAAAAAAATGATTTGTTCATTTTATATGAGGCTTATTTTAAATGAGACATGGTCATACAGAAAACCAATAGAAGTAATCTGAGAAGATTACTTCCAAATGACAGTAATCTGAGAAGCCGTAAGCCATCTCATGAAGCTCAGGTAGATTTTTCAGAGATCCTTGGCAACCCAAAACAAAATGATATGATTTCTGGTTTTATTTGGCTAATACTGGCTGCATTGTTAAAGTGTCCTGGTCCTCAAGGGCTGCTGCAAATGGTGATAAAAATCATTAACAAAAGTTGACTTATTTTACTTAACATATCATCCTCCACTTCCATCTATTTTTCTGAAAACGATGGAATTTTACTTTTTATGGGTAATATTCCATTGATGACTACACATTGTTTGCATGTATCAAAATATTTCAGATACCCCAGAAATATGCATATCATTAGGTATCAACAAAAAAAATGAACAACAATAAAAAAATGTTTGTAGGTGAGCTGAAAGCCTGGAGCTCTTTCTAAAGATGACACAGAAGTCAAAACGACCTTTATACAACTTCACAAACCAAGTTTCCACAAAAATTTCTGGAATTTGATATCTTTACATCTGAAAATTATATCCTAAAATTGGCCTAGATGCAACCATCCTTCACAGACACAGAAAAAATAATCTAAAATTTATATGGAAACACAAAGACCCTGAATAGCCAAAGCCATCCTGAGCAAAAACAACCCAGCTAAAGGCATTACACTACCCAACTTCAAAATTTTAAAAGCTGTAGTAACCAAATCAGCATGATAGTGGCATAAAAACAGGTGCATAAACAAATGGAACAAACATAAATCCAGACATAACTCATAGCCAACTTATCCTCAACAGAACATACAAAGGGGAAAAGGCAATCTCTTCAAAAAATGGCGCTGGGAAAACTAGATAACTGTGTATATGCGGTAAATAAAGCTAGACCCCTCTCTTGCATGACGTATAAAATCAAATAAAAATGGATTAAAGACTTATTAAGACCTGAAACTATAAAAATACGAGAAGAAAATGTTGGAAAATCACGAAAGGAATTTGGGAAAACATATCTTGAGCAAGCTCTTAAAAGCACAGACAACCAAAGCAAAAATAAACAAATGGAAGGGCCAAGGAAGGGGAAGGGAGGGGGGAGGTTTTGGTGGAGGGTGGGGCCACATCTATGGTGCATCTTAGAATGGGTACAGACGATTGCACTAATGTACACAGCTATGATTTAACAATAAAAAAAAAATAAATAAATAAACAAATGGAATTGCATCAAGATAAAAAGTTCTGCACAGCAACGGAAACAACAAAGTGAAGAGAGAACTTGAAAAATAAAACATTTTCAAACTATCCTTGTGACAAGGGGTCAATAACCAGAACATACAAGGAGCTCAAACAACTCAAGAACAAAAAAAAAAAAAAAAAGAAAAGAAAAAAATCTGATTGAAAAAAATCTAAATAGACCTTTTTCAAAAGAAGATAGACAAATGGCCAACAGGTATATGAAAAATGTACAATATCACTAATCAGAGAAATGCAAATTAAAACCACAATAAAGTGTCATCTCACCCAGATAAAATGACCCTTATCAAAAAGACAGGTAGTAACTGATGCTGGCAAGGATAAGGAGAAAGAAGAACTCTCATATAGTTGGTGGGAATGTCAGTCAGTACAGCCATCATGAAAAACAGTAGGGAGGTTCCTCAAATAATTAAAGATAAAATTACTACATGAGCCAGCAATTTCATTCCTGGGTATATATCCAAAAGAAATGAAATAAAGGTATCAAAGAAATACCCGCACATGATGTTTATTTAAATATTATTCGCAGTGGCCAAAATACAGTATCAACCTAAGTGCCTATCAATAGATGAATGCATAAAGAAAATGTGATTATATATGCACAATGGAATATTATTCGGCCATAAAAATAATTGGACTCCTTCATTTGCAGCAACGTGGATGGAACTGGAGCTCACTATATTACGGGAAATAAACCAAGCACAGAAAGACAAATATTACATGCTATCAATCCCATGTAGTAATGAAAAAAGTAGATCACATGAAAGTATATATTAAAATGGTGGTTATCAGAGGCAGAGAAGGGGAGTAGGAGGGTGATGGAATAAAGAGAAATTGATTATGAATTGATCTGCAATAAACATTCTAGTGCAAATGTCCTTGTGGTAAAATGATTTTTTTTCCTTCTGGGTAGATACCTAGTAATGGGGTTGAGGGATCAAATGGAAGGTCAACTTTTAGTTCTTTGAGAATTCTCTATACTTCTTTCCATAAAGGTTGTGCTAGTTTGCAGTCCCACCAGCAGTGTACAAGTGTTCCCTTCTCTCCACATCCACGCCAGCATCTTGTGTTTTCAGACTTTGTGATGTGGGCTATTCTCCCTAGGTTAAGTGATATCTCAGAGTGGCTTTTATTTGTATTCCTCTGATGATCAGGGATGATGAGCATTTTTTCATGTGTTTTTGGCCATTCGAGCAACCCAAGTGCCCATCAACTCATGAATGGATTAGCCAACTGTGATATATGTATACTATTGAGTACTATTCAGCCATAAAAAAAAATGTAGAATTTACATCTTTTGTATTTACCCAGATGGAGCTGAAACACATACTTAATAAAGTATCACGAGAATTGAAAAGCAAGTATCCAATGTATTCAATACTAATACGAAACCAATATATAAACAACTACACACCCACATGAAAGAAAAACACAAGTATATGCTAGTGAGGGGATGGGAGAGGAGGGAAATGGGAAAGGAGAGGATGGAGAGTGATTAGCAAGTTCTCACCTAATGTGCACCATGTAAGGCTGTATAGCACACCCCCTAGGTGAAGGGCTCAACTACAACTTGAACTTTACCTCAGAAAGGAAAACAATGTTACCTAAATATTTGTACCCTCATATCAATCTAAAATAAATGAATAAATAAATAAAATTAGAACTAAAAAAAGAGAAATTGATTAAGGAGCACAAATATAGGATTTGACAGAAGAAATAAGTATTTGATAGAACAATTCAGTGACAATAGTTTACAATAATCTATTGTACATTTCTAAACAGATAGAAAAGAACAATTCAAATGTTTCTAGCAAAAGGCAAATGTTTAAGCTGACAAATATCCCAAGAACACTGATTTGATCTGTACAAATCATATAAATGTATTAAATTAGCACATGTAAACCCCTAAAAAAATTAAAAAAACTAAAAGATAGAAAAAAAAGTTGGCCTGTAAATACATAACCCATTTGACTGAATGGAATCATTTCGTTTCCTTCTGTTCAATCAAATAAGCAACTTTACTATCAGGCGACAAGCTATTCATTTGCTCATTCACTCATTCACATTATTTATTAAACCCTTACTGAATGCTGTCAACTATAAGGTGTCATGCCAGGAAGCTAGAAACATAAAGAAAAGCAAGAAATAGCTCCCACCCTTAAGGAGCTCACTGTCAATGAGGAAAGCCAGGCATTTACATAACTGCAAACTAGTGAGGTTATGTACTGTGGAAGAGATACACACTTCTGTGTCAGGAGCATGGAGAAGAGAATTGAGGATTTTTCTAAATAGAGATGGGTGTAGAAAGCTGGTTAGTAGTTATTAGGCAAAAGCGAAGAGGGGCAGACAGAAGGGACACTCCTGAAATGGGAACAAGAGCTGCACAGAAGCCTCCTATGTGGTCTCCCTGCTTTCACTTTGGCCCCACTATGGTCTCTTTGATGGTCATACAGCTATAGACAGGATCCTTCTAAAATGCCAATCAGATTCCACCACACCCTGATCTCAAACTTGTAATCGCATCCTAACCCACCTGGACTAAGTCTTTGCCACAGTCTTCACATGCAATGTTAGAGACCTCCCTGGGTTCCACTTTCCTCCAACTCGTCACTTTAGCCACACTGGCCTCCTTGATGTTCTTCAAACATTCCAGTTAAGTTTTTAATCTCGGGGCCTTTGCAAAGTGCCTTCTCTGACCATCTCACATACAGTAGAACCCTGCTGTCACTTTCTGCCCCCTTACTCTGCTCCATTTCTCCACACTCAGAACTATGATAGTAAGTTTCCTATGCATTGTCTATCTGGCTTCCCCACTAGGGCAGGGCCTCAACAGGTCTTGTAAACATGCATCACCAGTGCCTAGGGCAGTGCCTAGCACAAGGTCAGCTCCCCAAAAGTATTTGTAGAATGAAGAAACAATTGAGAGAGGCTAAAAAAATACATATCTCAGGAAGTTGCAAGCATCCAACATGACCATAATTTGGTAGTGGGGGTAGGGGCAAGGTAACAGCACCTAGAAATGAAGTTAGAGGGGTACTTGGTGACTGAGCCACAGAGGGCAATATACTCCTGGCTAAGAGATTGAGTTACGCTCTGAGAAGAGTGGGGATACAGTGAAGTATCTAAGGAAGGAAATGGCGCTGGTAGATCTGCATATTTAAAAGATGAGTCAAGCTGCCATGCAGTGGATCCATGGGAGAAAGACTGCAGGCAAAGACACATGTTAGGATATTTTTGCAGTTACCTTGGTTTTCTCTTCTGTAGAATGGAGATGACATCATCTTAGTCATGGGCTTCCATGATGACAAAGGGGGTTCAGGCACATAAAACACTTAGCACGGCACCTGACACAAAGGATGCTGTCAATAAATATCACCATCTGTTACCATCAATATTAGGGGAGTTTGAAGGATGATAGCTGTGCTTCTGCTAAGGTGCTAAGGCTACACAGAGGATGGTGCCTTTGATCTCTGTAGAAACCACAGAGGGAAGAACTCATTTCTGAGAACAGAGAATAAATTCTATATTAGACAAGAGCAGTTTGAAATAGCTGTGCAATGCCCAGCTGAGATCTGTGGTGTGCAGTCTGATATAAGGGTCTAAAACCCAGGAGGAAAGTTTAAACCAAAGATGATTCAAGAGGAATCGCTTCCTTTACAAGCAATGTCCTGGTCCCTTGTAAGCAAACACTGTATCCAAAGTACTCAAAAGTAAACTCACTAGAGTAAAAAGCCCTAAGAAGAAATCTTATAGAACTGAAAAGCAAAATACCATTATAGGAATTGACTATAATTCTGAGCCTCTCAGAAACCCCTAGCAACATTCACAGAGTCCCTCTTTGCCTCCCTCTGGGCACAAAGAAAAGAGCTTCATGTACTTACAGATTTTACCACAAATTTTTCTATTTTCTCCCATGCCCCTACAAGAAAAGGCTGGATAAGCTCCAGAAGTCTATATATTGCTACAGAGACTTCTTAGCTTTTAAGGAATTTTTTTTTTTTTTCTAAGCTGAG
This sequence comes from Loris lydekkerianus, assembly GCA_963574355.1. Classification (NCBI taxonomy): domain Eukaryota; kingdom Metazoa; phylum Chordata; class Mammalia; order Primates; family Lorisidae; genus Loris; species Loris lydekkerianus. Next base: position 18,142 of record CAUYPK010145033.1, read on the forward strand.
TGAATTTTCAAACAAACAATATTCCATTCTTACCCCTGATTCAAGTATTTGAGAATACTGTGGTGTCAAGTTCTGGGGTGGGTTGGGGGATGTGACTCTATCAAATTCCCTAAAGCTAAGAGGTGTAAAAAGAATAGGAAGTACATTGAGTGACCCAGCTTTGCAGTTGGTGCAAAATAAAGAGGCTTGAGGTCACATACAAACAATCTTCTTTGGTGCCAATGAAGAGGCAGTGGAACTAGGCTTGATAGGCACGCCTGCATTCACTTAGTCATTTATTCATTCAACAAATAGCTATTGAGGACTTAATCTGTATTTGTCAGGCACTGTGATAACTATGGAGAAAGCAGCAGCTAGAAAGACCAACTTGGGCCCTTATGGAGCTTCTGGGCTGATTTTCTGTTTCCCAGGACCCTGGGAGATATCTAAAATGTAAGGCAAACCTTAATTTTCACTCCTTTATTGAGCAAATATTTATTGAAGGTGCTGCCCTAGCCTTGGAGGTCCCAATGTTGAATAAGCCTGAGCAGTTAAAATTTAATTTAAATGTATTGGTAAGGCAAGTAGTATGTCAGTTGATGTAGTAGAACAGGCCCTGTGATTGGGATTAGCTTGTCCATAAATTTTTTGTCACTCACTTTGAGGGAGGGTTTATGTCCCCTACTCTTGCATATGGGCTAAATCCAACACTATGTTGACTGGTAGAACATGACAGAAGTGATGCTTCACCCAGGATTTAAAGAAGTAGCAATATTCTCTTTTGGGGTATTTTCTGTAGGGAAAACCAACTGAGAAGTAATAGATATGATTGTCCTGAGACAGCCATGTTCTGAGGAAGCCCAAGCTAGCTATGGGGAAAGAGAAACCCAGCAAGCTCTGGCTATTCAATCATTCAAGCCAGATGCCAACATCAGAGTAAAACATCAGCTATGTTCAATATTTCATGTTGGATGGGAAGGCCTCTATGAAGAGGTAGAATTTAGTCTATGACCTGAAGGATGAAAAGAATTTTGACATACAACTAAATGGAAGATTATTCCAGGAGGTGAAATGGGATATTCAAAGATTCACAGTTGGAGGAGTTCTTGGAATGTCCAAGTTGCTAAGAGTCATTTTTTAAATGGCAGCATAGAAATAATCTGGCTCCACTCCCTCCTCAACACACACACACACACACACACACACACACACACAATCAGAAATGAATATATAGGATCAGGATTTCAACCAGCAACAAGCCAGAACCCAAATATTAGTATGAGATCAATCATAGGGCCACAGAGAAGTGAAAAAACTTTGTGCAGATGATAAGAGAATCAGACTTCAACAACTATGATCCTCCCCCCCCCGCCCCCCCATTTTACCTGACAATAAGCATGTGGAAAATCTTCCCCATGGTTTTTATACTGGGCAAAGGGAGATTGCGGTAGTCAAACAGCTTTCCCATCCTCTTGGCTTCCCTAGCAGGAGACTTATCCTTCCCTTTACCCCTGGGAAACATCAGTGATATAAGAATTACCCATTGAAGGCTGCACAAGGACCCTCATTTTGCAAGCCTAAGCAAATAGACTTTTTCTTTCCAAACTGCACTTTCTGAACACAAGTAAGACAGGAGGAAAGCAGTTTTCCAGGATTTTATGTAAGCTAGGTCCCTTTTAGCAGCCCTCTGCTGCTTTTTCCTGGATCAGGAGGATCTGCATTCATTTGTTAATCAACATTGAAGTCTCTCAAATCCTAGCCAAGTATAATTCAAAAAAATGTATAAAATTCCTAGATGAAAGGCTCATGAGGTGGGGGGTTTTCCCACTTGGGTTCCCCCCTCTGCCAGAGGCTCTGCTGCCTTTCCTTCCTTCTATGGCTTTCTTTCTAAGAAATCCTAACTTATAACTGATGCCTGTGGTCCATAGGTTCATTCTTTGAATCCCTGAGACCCAGACTCTATGGCAGAAAGAAATTCCAGCAACATCATGACTGTCTGAATGGGAAATCTTCCCAAGATAAGCAGACACAAAGGGAAGACCAAGGACTACCATCCCCAGCCCCTGAAACTCTGCTTTGTAATTTAGCCAAAGGAGATGCCAAATTAGAGCAGCTGTCCAGCAACACCACACTGTAGAAGGTGTGTTTCACAGGTCCCTTGTGCACAAACCCCTAGGCAATCATACTATATTGCCAGGATAATCTTTTTGCAACTTCCCCCTCTCAGGACAGGCAGAGCTCCAATAATTTACTACAGCTGAAGCAAAACTTGGCTTATGGCACCACCTATAGCTGAAAAAGAGGGAACAACCTAGAAGTAAAAATTTGCAAAGCAAATATATCCAATAGAAAACAAAGCAGAGAAAAATGGAATAACTAACTAATCCTTCAATGAAAAGACAAGATGTCTACCCACAAGGAACAACAGCAAATAGGGAACTATGACTCCCCAAAAGGATAAAGCAAAAACTCCAGTGACTGACCTTGATAAAATGATGATCTGTAAGCTCTCTGATCAAGTTTTAAGGAAACTCCGTGATCTCTAAGATGACACAGAAAATCAATTTTAGAAATTTATTGGAGAATAAGACTATCCCATAGCATATAATAATGAAAACCTCAAAGGTCAAGGACAAAGAGAATATCTACTTGAACTTTAGCTTAGAATTGAAAACAACGTAACCTAAACGTTTGTATGTTTGTTTAATTTGAAATTTAAAAAAAAAATGAAAAAGAAAATAAAAGCAGCAAGAATAAAGAAACAAATAGCATGAAGGAGCTCCAATTCATCTGGCCACGGCTTCTCAGTGGAAACTATAAACGTCAGAAGGGAGTGGAACAGCATTTTCAGCATGTTTAAAGAAAAGAAAACAACTTTCATTCATGAATACTATACCCAGAAAAACTATCCTTCAAAAATGAAGGAGAGATAAAGTCTTTCCCAAAAAACAAAAGCTGAGAAAATTCACCACCCTCACAGAGCTGAGTTTCAACTAGTATGCCTGGAGCATTTGGAGTAAAAAGAAGAACCAAAGATTAGACTTGAGAAAGAGATAGGAACCAGATGAGACAAGGCCTTCTTTGCCATGGCGAGGTATGTGAATTGTATTCTAAGTACAGTGGGAATCCTTTAACAGCTTTGGATATGAAAGCAAAATGATCTGTTTTGAAATCATAACAGGATCACTATTGCTGCTATGCCATACTTTTGAATACCAACTCCGTGACTTTGTTCACTGCTAAAATTCAGTACTGAGAATAATATCTGGCCCATTGTAGGTACTCAAAAAACTGTTGAATGAATAACTTAATAGAATGAATTGGGAAAAGATTATAGTAGAAAGACCACTACAGAAACCATTGCAATGATCCAGGTAGAAGATACTGGGTCTGGACTGAGGTTCATGGGAGGAGACATAGAAAAGAGAAAAGTATTGAGAAATAGAGGTAGAATAAATATAACTCAAGTCCTGACTCTGTGATATATCAATTGTATGACCCTGGGAAAGTAAAACCTCAGCCTCTGCGTCTTCACCTATAAAAGCTCTAATTCACATTAATGTTATGAGAATCTCATGAAAAAAACACAAGTTGAAGTACTTTGTCAAACTCTTTGCTGCCAATTTATGTGAGGAGCCATGAGTTATAATTATGATTATTATTATTATATAATAATAATCTTTACCTGTGACTTGATGGATGGGTCAGAAACATCATCACTGGTTTTTATAGCATCTCTTGGTCTTGTAGGGTAGTAAGTGAGCCCAGTCTCTCTGGTCTCTGATGCTGGTCCCATAATTTCATGAGCCATTCTACCTCTAGAAGCTCTTACCAAAGTCATGAGAAGGCAGAAATCTCCTTTTGCACCAGAAGCCTCTTTCTCTACCAGAGCAGTTCTCAGTCTTGAGCACATATCAGAATCACCTGAAGGACGTTTTAAAAAGCAGACTGCTGGACCTCAGCCCCAGAGCTCCTGATGCAGTAGACCTGGGAGGGGGACAAAGCACTTGCATTTCCAACACGTGCTCAGGTAAAAGCTGAGGTTACTAGTCTGGGGTCCATTTTGAAATCTGCCTTAGATAAGCATGCAGCCAATTTCCTTTTCTGATTATAGGTGGTCTGCTACATTTCTCAAGGAAATTGCCAGAAAAATTCAAGAACCAAGAAGAAAAATTTCTTCCAAGTTCTTAATATGAGATCTTGTTATTCTTTTTTTTATTTTTTTTATTAAATCATAGCTGTGTACAATAATGCAATCATGAGGTACAATGTGTTGATTCCATATACAGTCTGAAATACTTTCGCTGAACTGGTTAACATAGCCTTCATGGCATTTTCTTAATTATTGTGTTCAAACCCTTATACTCTTCACTTAGTAAACTTCACCTGCACCCTTCCAAGATGCACCCTAGGTATGGACCCACCAATCACCCTCCCTCTACCCTACCTCCCCCTCCCCTCCCCTCCCTTGCCCCCTTCCCCGTATTCTTGTACTGAGATTGGGTTGTAGCCTTCGTAGGAAAGCTATAAATTAGTTTCATATTAGGGTTGAGTACATTGGGTACTTTTTCTTCCATTCTTTGGATACCTTGCTAAGAAGAATATTTTCCAGCTCTATTCATGTAAATATGAAGGACGTATAGTCTCCATCTTTCTTTCTGGCTGCATAATATTCCATGGTGTACAAATACCACAATTTATTAATTCATTCATGAGTCAATGGGCACTTGGGTTTTTTCCATAACTTAGCAATTATGAATTGGGCTGCAATAAACATTCTGGTACAAATATCTTTGTTATAGTGCGATTTTTGGTCTACTGAATATTTACCTAGTAGAGGAATTATAGGATCGAATGGCAGATCTATTTTTTTTTTTTTTCCCA
>CAUYPK010145038.1:0-17727 GCA_963574355.1 Loris lydekkerianus
GGGGAACTGGATGTGAACTGACTTCAGAGGAAGGAACTGGTTCATTGATTTCCATATGCTGATGCCTAAAAGGAATGCTTCCTTTCTTGCCACCTTCTTACATCCTGCTTTGGGGATGGAGGGATGAGAATGAATCTGAATCAATAAATCATGGCACAGGTCACAATAGTCCAGATAGATTTAAATCCTCCAGCAGCTCCTGCCGCCTCTCCTTCCTTCTGCAGCCGCATGGCCCGCAGGACCCGCCTTCCTCACTGGTTCTTTCCCCTGGCCACCAGCTAGGTTAGGGAAATTTTAAGGCTTCTTAGAATTCTGTTCTTCTATAATAGCATGAAAAAAGACAGATTAAAACCATAGGCATTATTAAGTAGACAGTATATCTATAAATAAGAACAAATAAATGAAGTTGATATAAATATGAAGGCAACACCTAAATTTAAAGTGATTGTAACACAACTAGCTAAATATCATTAATTACAGAGCAACTACATAATTAGTTGTACCTGGTTGAACGTTAAATAGCATGCTAAAGACAAGGTCACAGTTCCAATAAAGGTTCAAAGATGAACCAATTAATTGGTGCCAAACTCTATTGGGAAGATTTCATGGAGAAGTTAGGATCTGGAGAGGACCTTGATGTTAAATATGAAGGACAGAACAGAACACAGAAGGCTGCTACATTGGGGGCAAGTCTCCCTGCTAAGGGAAGAGGTGATAGGTATCATGCCATCAGATTGTTGAGGGAAGAATTTAGAGACAATTTGTAGTAGATTCTACTTATTCAGGCGAGTTATATTCTATAAAGTCACTATGGACACTAAATTAGCAAATACTAAATCATCATTCATAAGGCAAATACAGGGTTAGGTGCCTGTGAGTTTTTGATCACATTTTATTTAACTGATCAATATATAACCTTGTCTTATGTGTGTTTTTTGTTTAAAGATACCTTGTTTAATATATATTGTTGATTCAGTAACATTGAACTTATAAGCAACAACACTGTAGCTCATGCCTAAATAGGGCTTCTATAACACTTGCATCTTTTTTTCCCTAAACAACATCACAGACTTCTTGTACTTAGGAACACTACACACACTTGAGCACTACATTTGGTGGCCAGTTGAAACAGTAGAATTAATAGTGAATGGCAAAAAATGTGAGCACACATGGTACTAAATAGACCACAAAAAGTCACTTATTTACAGTCTGAGAGCTGAAACAAGAAGGCAGATTGTTGCCCTGTTTGACCTCCGCTGGAAGCATGCATGTTGGGTGGCTCAAACTTTTTGATGCTGTGTGCATGCCCATGAGTTACCTTAAAGCAACTGAACACTGATTTATGAATTACAAAAAATGTTTATCAAGGAGGTGAATCCTCAAATATGAAATCTGCAGTAATGCAATCAACTGTATTGATGACGCAGGCTGTAGCCAGCCATTAACAGGACCTGAGCAGCAAAATGATGCAATGAGTTACATTTAGGAAGCTAACTTGATTATTCACCCCATCATCAAACATTTAAAGGAGCCTCACTGTGTATTAGAGGATTCACAAAGTGTTTGGAACGTAAGTGATAAATATGGTGCCTGCCCTTAAGGAAATTACAAGTAAGCAGAAGTAGTCTGAGGGAGAAAGCGAGGTGCTAGGGTGACTGGGATAAGGCAATCAAAAGTCTTACTGCCAGAATCATTCTTGAAATGATGAGGACCTGGTTTTGCAAAGTAGGAATGAAAATGGAGAAGAAAGGAAAACTAAAAGAGAAAATTAACTGGTTTTCATTTTTACTCAAATATTACAGTGAGTGAGAACTCTCACATATTTTGAATTTAAGGCCGAGGAAAAGTCTGTCAAATATATGTGCTACTGCTCCAGCAATGAGTTGAGAGGCTTGGGGAGGGAAAGTGGTTCCCCTTTTCTTCAGGTCTACTGTTTGTTTCAACTATTGCTAAACTCAGAATGATACAAATTGCATTCCTTAAAATTAAGAATAACATACAGCAAAACCAAAAGAATAGATTTATTTCTGCAGGCACAGCACACGTTTTTCAAGATCCCAAAGATCTTGACTTCTATTTGGATCAATTCTGATAAATTTAGTAACAAAAGTCTATGTATTGACCTCAAATATCCACATAGACCATCTACAATAACCCGGTTCAGCAGCAAAGTGCTTAACTGTTAACCTTCCCTTCGTACAATCATATCTACTTTAATTGCCTTGTATTTCCTTTTTTTTTGGGGGGGGGGGGATAATACTTTCCCTTGTGTTTAGAACAGGAAGCACGTCATGTCTACATTTACTAATGACAATCCACCTTTTGCTGCCAGGTAAGGACCTGACAGTTTTATGCTTCCCTTACTACTTGGGCTGAGAATAGCCCGAGGGTGGGGGTGGAGGACTGTGACCAGTTATTTGGGTGTTTTGATCCAGGAACACATGCCGAGCACTTCCAGCTCTAGGGCATCAGCCCTGGCCCTAGGACCAGAGTGCCGGGAAGCGTTAAAGGTCTCGGTTAACTTCTAACCAGGTTCTCCCCACCACACACCCACAGCTGCTCTATGTTTCAACCCGGACCGTGGGAATTCTAGGAGGAGTTGGCTATGTTGAAATATTATTCTGCTGCACTCGTTTATCTCTAGTTGGTGGTGGAAAACAGCCAAAATACCCTCCCAACAAAGTGATGATGTAGGCGACCAGAAGACTGTCACTGAGATAGAACTTTCTACAGAGGTACAGGAAGTCACATTGACACAAGATAGAATTGTGGTTGTTTCGGATTCCATGATTAAGGTGTTTACATTCCCACACCTTCCCCACACAAAGTTGTATGCTTTGACACCTGCTATAACCCCAAAGGCCTCTGTGTCCTGTGTCCCAATAGTCATGAATTCTTTGAGGCCTGCCTTGGCACGCACAGGGCTACGTGCAGGTTGTAGATCTGGCCAGCAGGGAAAAGCAGCCCTGGACATTCCCGCACATGAGGGCGTGCTGACGGGCATTGCCCCCAATAACGGGGAACACGAAGTGCAAACACATATGTAAAAGGGACCCTTCTAAGCATGTTTGACACTTCATCAGGGCATTTGATGCCTGAACTACAAAGAGAATCTTCAGCAACTAATATTTGCTGCATTAGTTTTAATCAGCATGCTTCCCTTGTCTGTGTGTGCAGTGGTCATGGCACAGCTGCAACAATCCAAAAAGGAATAAACAGCTAGCTCGGTGTCGTCAGTTTTCTTCCAAACTACATCCATTCCAAATGGAGTTTTCCAAGTCTCAGGTTTCCTGAGCTCTCGGTGCATTTGTGCATTTGTACCAGAGGCTAACACAGGGCATTACGATCTGTGCTGAGGGCAGCTACCCCAAGGGGAGTGCATCCAGGATGTCTCTGCACAGTTCATGGAAATTAACCGTGACAAGCTGTGGCTCTTCTCACCAGTGAGCACACCACCACCACTTATTGTCCCCCGCTGACTCCTGGGGCTGGTGCCAGCACCCTGGGGGCATTGTGGATCATGGGCTGGAGGGACATTGTCTCAAAGCCATACATAGTTGTCCGTTTTCTTTATAAAGAGTTCTCATTTACAGTATTAAAGAGAGAGTTGTCATGGAGGCACCCTAGATGCTCAGTGTTCATGCTGACTGACCGCTGTCACCTATTCAGTTACAGTGACACGAGTTTTGTGCAGACTTAGGGGCTGCGTTATGGGGATGGACCCACTGAGATTTGTTTTTGCACAGATTCTATTATTTGTACTGTGTCTGCAGTGGGAAAATGAACAAGTGTGTAAAGTTGCTTCTTACATTATAAGCTGATTTAAAGACAACACCAGAAGTTTACCTCAGACAGGAAGAAAGGAATTCTTTCTCTCCTCTGAACATGGAAAAAAACATGGTAATCCTATTAAGAAAACGCAGTGTGGATGTTTGCCCGTGTGTGAGCCCATTTTGTGTTCTCTGCCTGAAACATGGTTATCTGTGTCACCATGTGGGCATCTTGCTTTCTGTGTTGGTGCAGTTGGAATGAGGCAAACACCAGACCCAACCAGGAAGCAGAGTGGCCAGACCTTTGGCTTGAGGGGTGTGAGGGGACAGCTGAGTGTCCAGGTTAATTTCTGGGTTAAAACTGAGTTTTCTGTTATGTGTCGGGAGCAAAGCAATTGCACAGACTATAAAAATTAGTCACAAAAGAAAGAACCATTTAACTGAGTGGGACATTTTCACAAAGCCGTGCCTGAGAACATCTCCGGCAGTTCCTGTCAGTATGGTGAGAAATGTCTTAGCTAGCCTGTCGTTTTCACTTACCCTTTCTCTCATTTTCTCTCCCCAACATTTATAAGAATAACCACTCACTAACATTTTGGGAATGAAAGGCACAGAACTTTTTTTTAACATTTGGTAGCTAAAGTAGGGTTTGGTCTTCACATTGTCGACGACTTGAGCTAAATAGACATTTTAATTTTCTTAAATTCCCTTTAAAGCAACTCGATTTTGTGGTTTTGATTTCAGGTTGAAAACATTTAAACATCTGTGTAACAGCAAATTCTCTGTTCTGCTAGTTCCTTTACTGTCATATAATCAACTCTGTGGATTTTGATGTAAAGTATACCTATTGCTTTAAAGTGTATTTAATCATGAAGTTTAATTTTGCACTTTTATTTATGTTTCTTTTAAGTAAAAGTGGCTAATTTTTGTTGTCAAAGTTTTTGACTCATAAATAAATTCATCAAATAATCATCCCCTCTCTGAGTGTCAGGCAACGTGTGAGCCTTGAGAAAGTTGGATAAAATTCTTGTCTTCAGTGAATTGGCAATCGTCAAAGGCTAAGGGAATATCCAGACATGAAGATGCTGCTTAATGTTTTACCTTGCACACAGCGACCTTTCATTGCTAATGTGACGTTGGAGCAAACATAGGCAGCCTGTGCTTGGCCAAACCTCTGCTTTCAGATACCTCTAAAAACCTCTTAAACTCACTGTACAACAAAGGTTTTCAAAATTCAACCTTTTGACAGAGACAGTGATCATGTTCTGGAAGAAATGTGACTCAAAACAAATACCTTTTACTGAAATGGTTCCCCACCTCCGTCTTTTTTTATTCCTTCGCTTTTTTCTTCTCAAAATGTCTCTTTCATGGAAACACTCTTTGATCCTCTACTTCTACATGAACACCTTCTTATTGGGCAATAAACAGCAATCTCAATGCATTGACAGGGTATTATTGGTAACATGAATTCACATGCAGAAGCATAAACAGCAATAAAACATCTCAAGCTGGCCTCTCTTGAGACTTGCTACCCAGGAAAGAGTTTTATAAGGGAGTGTCCCATGCAGTATTTTACTTGTGGATACATGATCAAGATTATCCTGTCCTTGGTAACCTGGAGACTAAATTCTCATGCCCTGCCTTGGTCTTTATTACCAGACAACATGATCTCTGTATTAATACATACTTGTGCCTGTAAAAGATTCTAAAAAAGGTTATGATACCAATGCATTTGAAGTAGCATCTCTTGTAGAAAAGTTTAAACCAAAGGAAATGTGTTCCAGTGGAAATTTCTGTAAATGAAATATTGTAGGATGGGAGTTGTTGAGAAATGAGGATAACAGGCTGTTTTAGTCATATGCCTCTTCATGCAGTTGCTGAAAGCACCGTGAAATCATTTGGTCACATCTGTGGGATGTGTTGGGGCCTGTCTGCCGCAGGAACAGAAAGGCAGCTGCCTGTGGACATGGCATGTAAGGGAAAGGATTAGACCACTCCAATGAAGAGTCTTTCTGGCTCCAAAGTCCCACCTTGCAGTCTTAGGAGTACAACTCTAGAGTAAGATCTTTCTCTCTTGAAGGACTAGTTAAAACAGAAATTCCCTACGTTATGAGATTGTGTTAATTATAATCCCCCTGAGGATTGTTGCACGTACAGAATGAGATCGTCTATGTAAAGTACATTGTAAGAATGTATATATTAGATGCTGTTATTACCATTACTATCATCATCCTTTTTATATATGCACCAGAAGGCCTTGCATTTCCCATTAGGGTCTGAAGAATTTGCTGATCGGACCTCATGTCCTAAGCGATGGCTCTTTGTGTTATTTGAGTCCTGTGCTATTGATACAGGCCATTTGCTATGCTAACATGGATACAGCTGTGTTCACTGAGTAATGTGGGGGTCCTATATTTTTCACTCTTGGTGACTAGATGGAACAAAATCAACACAGAATGATTTGAAGCCAAATAAGTCAGAGTCCATTTCTGAGAAATGTATTTTGGTTAACAAACTCCTTTCTAAGGTACATAAAAACTGGGTCTCTCTCTTTTTTTTTTTAATCCAGAATTTATTAACTAAACTCAGAGGAGCATGAGTGTTGCCTGGAGTGGGCAGGAAGGAGAATCTTGGACTTAGGACTGTCAGTGGAAGGTTGACTGTATCAGGAGGAATGGCCTGGTGGATGCCAACCCCTAGTTGCCTGCAGGACCGGCTGGCAAGATAGAGGTGGGGGAAGGTGGGGAGAATATTTTTCTGAGGGAAAGTCAATGGTTGATGTGGCATTGAAATTCCCCAGAAGGCTGCCTGTAGCTCTCTGGCTGTAGGGTAGGTTATCAGTGCCTGAGGTGAGGTGTCAGGACTAGTTTGAAAGGCTGCAGGTTAAAAATGTTTTTGGCTAGCTTGATGTCTTACAATCCAGTTTTTTTAATTTTTTTTTTTTTGCAGTTTTTGGCAGGGGCTGGATTTGAACCCCCCACCTCCGGCATATGGGGCTGACGCCCTACTTCTTTGAGCCACAGGCACCACCCTCTTATAATCCAGTTTTTTATGTTTTTGGCCAGTTCAACGTCTTATAATCCAGTTTCCACAGTTTGTTCCAGTTCAGTGCAGTGGCTTTCCTCTCAGTCTTAGCTTCTCCCTTTGGAAGGTAAAGTTTCAAAAGAAAAGAAAATAGGAGAAGAGAAAAAGGGGAAGAGCATTTCTTCCCTTCTGTGGAAGAGTGGATCAGATTTCCAGGACCTTTATCTCTGTCATCTTCATCTGTATTATACACATAAGCTAGGGCTTTTAAAACCTATTCCTAGGAGTGCCCAGGCCTTTTTGTAATTTTTTTTGTTTGTTTTCAGATTGATATTTTATGAAGAAGTGACCCTCCTCTTCTAACTGCTAACAGAAATAGTATACTTTAAAAAACTGACACTCTAGCTTCTTTTAAATATGGAAGTGGAGATAGACAGCAAATTACACTTGGATCTGATGTTTACACTTACGTGAAGAATACTATCCCATAGACAGAAGAGTCTGATATCCAGAGAGTCTTTTGGATTTATATCAAGGCAGCCTCACTCTGCACACCCTGGGTGTGCAGTTCTCGTAGGAAAAAAAGTTGGGACTTAGGAACAAACTAAGATGTGAATGTGTTTGTAACTTAGACTGGTGAAATAGGTCAAAGCAGTTATATTCCCAAGGGGATTATGAAAGCGCATCTGAGGGCATCTGAGTAATTATTTGGATGGAAACAAACAAGAAACACAACAGAGGACTTACGCCAGGTCCTCTGAGGGCTTTCTTGTTGACATTGAGAAGTATAATTGATCAAGAGCACATACCAGAGAGTTTCTGTCAACTTAGATCGGTTGAACTTTTCTCAAAGATCTAACATATAGAAGGTATGCTCATCTCAGTAGGGCATCGGGAGGAGGCAAACAGAGGCATTCCTCATCCCCTCCACCTACAAACCCGCTTTCCCAGCCCTTCTCCCACCAGGCCCTTACCACTTTGGCATGTGAATTCCATATAAACAGGGGCTTGTCTGTCTTGTTCACTGTTGAATCCCCAGTCCTTGGAACAGTGCCTACCATCTAGTGAACAATCCACAAATTACATTCACAATGAACACATGGATACATTTAAATTTGGAGAAATATCAAAGTTCTTGAATGACAGAGTTAGGATCTTAAAGAGATATGCTAGAATTATAAACTGAATCTACCAAGGTAAAATTACATAGGGAAAATCGAAAAACCCTGCCTTTGTGTCCAAAATTCAACTACCCCCAGGTAGAAAGATGCAACTTGGCAATATCTTATGTGAAAAATTTGTTTGACAGTGAACACAACATGAATCAGCTATGATTGGGATGAAAAATTTAATATGATATCTGGAATAGAAAAGGTGATAATAATTGTTTTCTTTATGTTGACCTGGTGGTACTTGGAATAGTATGTTCTGTTTTTCTATTGCGAATCCTAAACTGAACTTAAAAAGATATAAGCAACTAAGAGTGTGTTTCATGGAGAACAGCTAGGATGATGAGAGGACCCAGAAAATGAAGGACAACTGGTGACACTGAGGACAATTTTAGGCATCTGAAGAGAAAGTTTAGTGAGCTTCAGTCTCCACATAGCTGAGGAGCTATACTTTGGAAGAAGTATCACATTTGTTTTCTGTGGGCCAAACCTTGGGAATGTGGAGATTTCAGGAAGACAGATTTTGTCTTATTGAAAAGAGGGAAGTCCAAACTTTTCTGAGCTGAACTACGGCTCATAGAGAGTGAGTCTTCTGTATCTGTAAGTTTTCAAACTGGCTACAGAAAAAGTGCATGAAGGCTCCTGTGCCTGGGTGAACTTGGGGTTATATAAGACACTTTCCATGGTGATAAGCTTTGTGTACAGACAGGGCTGCCACAAGGGACAGCATGTTTCACTGACTTCAGGGCCTGGAATTCCTTCTTATGAACCACACTGCTGGGATATGATTTAAGAATATTCTTATTTACCCAGTATGGTGCTGTGACACCTGAACAATATAACACAGATTGCATGGAATTTATTAGTGGGTACAATTTTTTTTTTTGCAGTTTTGGTCAGGGCCAGGCTTGAATATGCCACCCCCGGTATATGGGGCCAGCGCCCTACTCCTTGAGCCACAGGTGCCGCCCAGTGGGTGAAACTTTTTATTTAACAACTATTTATTGGGCACTGGATCTGTGTACTGAGGTATCTGCTAGGGGTTGGGACAGAATAATAAACAATATTCATTCTCTTGCTTTAGGAACCTGAAAGTTATAGTGGCCAAAGGACCTTGGCACTGAGGCTCCATTCTCAGACTTCACTGACCATTTGGTTCACTTTCTTGTATAATTTATTTGCTTATTAATTTTCCAGATGGAATGGCACTTCCCTTAAGGCAGAGATTGTTTCTCATTGTTCAATTTTAGCACGATCTCAAAGCACAGTGGTTGGCATAGTAGTAGGTATGAAATAAATGCTTGGACAAACGCTATAGATCCTTACCTTGCAAATGACTTGAGAACCAGATAATATTCCAGGAAAGTCCAGTGGAGGGACAGAGAAGTAAGAACTGAAACAATCATTAAAAAGTTTCCTTTTAGGTCTTGGGGATGGGAGCAGTAATGAGATGAGAGTGAAGTAGGACCTGACAGAGACAGACTAGTTCCAAGGATTGATGAAATCTGGGCCTTGGAGTTACTAGACCTGCCATGCTAATAGGCTGGGTTAGATAGATGGGCAATGTTGATCTTTACTATGGGGGATCTCACCAGCCTCAGGAATCACTTGGTCAAACATATCATTCTGTACCAAATAGCATGTTTAAGAATGGGTTGCGGAACTGTTAGGATTCCTACAGGGCGAATCATTTAAAGAGAGAAGAAAGAGAAAGTAGTTTCAGAGAGGTCTGAAGGTCAGTTTTAAGTCAGGGAAGTGTTTTCCTTATTGCAGGGCTGGGCTCAGATAACAATTCAGAACATAAGTGCAACCAGGGTGCTGGAACCTGGAGCATGAGCCGAACACTCGTGTGGGTTAAGTTGTTGTCCTTTATTACCAAGAGTCAGAGTTCTTACACCAACCCCAAAGTTACTATTTTTAGCTGTCCACCATCAGCCCTCTGATCTCTAGCTGAAGGACTCAGTGTTTGTTATTTTCCCAAGCTGCACACCTGGTTTTTCTTCAGCCCAGGGTTGTGATGGGCTTCACAGTGTGTTGTTGGAACCAAGGGAGGACTGGCTCATTAAGTAACTTTTACAGCAAAGAGGGCTGGTTTGAGGCTGTTTCTCCTCTGACACAGTTGGAGCCCCTAGCTCAGAGAGCGGAGGTTAATTCTAATAAGCAGAATTTGGAAGAAATTGAGGATTCCATAGGATCTGCAAGCCAGCTTTCTCTTGGGCCAAAGGTCTGCTTGGTGTGATCTATCACTCAAAACAGACAGGATTATGGTGAGAATAAAGGACCAAGGCTGAGCTAGCCAGGTTCATCCGAGTGGACGCTGTTACACTTAAACAATATGTGCTTTGTATCTTAGTCCATTTTGTACTTTGAATTTTATTTTGTTTTCTCATTTTTTCTGTAACTATTCATTTTTCAAAATCCCAGACTTTTTGAACCTTTTCATTGAGAGTGTGTGGAGCTGGGAGCATGAGCTCTGGACTGTGAAGATAAGTGGCGAATCTGACTTTCAGTTCTGCCACTCCCTGGCTGGGTGTCCCTGAGCAAGTTTCTTCACTTTCCTAACTTTCAGTCTCCCTGTTGTGAAGTGAAGGTGTTGATAGTACTTACCTCACAGATGCGGTGTGAAGATTAAATGACATAATGTCTGTAAAGCTTTTAACAGAGCTTTTCAGTTCGATAAACGTCATGTGTGTGGTTATTGATGTTACCGAGGTGAAGAGGCAAGATGGCACTGCCAGCATTTCTGTGTCCAGGCTTAAAGGTAGACAGCCTTACATCCTCATATTTGAGAAGGAAGAAGAGATTGTAAGTTTTGCTGCTATGGGCATGTTGAGTTTAATAAGTCAGTGGGGAATTGGGGTTGAGTTATAGCTAAGAGTCTAGAAGTCAGAAGAGAGGCCAGGACCAAAGATTTGAATTTATACATCAAAATGCAGAGGTGTTGGGTAAAATAGAATGTTCAAGAAGAGTATTCAAAATAGAAGAAGCAGTATTTCCAGGGGTCTTTATTCTATATATCCTATATTCAAGGATTATCATAAGAAAATGGTTGCAAAGGGGATTGGAAGGAGAAGGCAGAAATGGAAGTAAGACAGGAGAGAGGGATGTTGAGGAAGTCAAAGGAGGAATGTTTGATGGTGAAAGGAGTGGCCCAGAAAGGTAAAAGTGAGCCAGCACTGGAGGTGGCCCTTAGATCTAGAGATGATTATGTCACTGGTTTCTTTTGTCAGGGTAGGCAAAAAAGTAGTCATGTCCAAAAACAAACTGTTGTAGGTTGAGAAATAAAAGAAAATAAAACATTTGTAAAATACTAAAGAAAAAATTAGATTAAAATCATATGCCTGGCATAACCCATTTTTATTAAAAATGAAACACTTAAAAAAGAAATCTTTACATTGATGATGGTCTTTAAAGCATAATCATTTCTTTGATAATACCAATCACTGTGTTTAAAGAATGGAGGTCCAAGCTTCCTCATTTTTAGTTCCGTGTGCCTTCTGCCAGCTTCTGACGTTCAGATTTTGCCTCCAGTTTCCTATCTGCTCTAAACTTGACCACTGAACTCTGCTTCCTATGTCTGATTTTTGGTGTTCTCCAAAGACTGACTAATCACACAGTCTTGGCTCATCCTGCTTCAGGCTGTCTGAGTAAGAGACTCCACCCACCCAGCTTGACCCCTGGGAAATCCCAGCACCAGTATCCATCCATGCCCTCTTGCTTGAGGGGGTTGGGGCAGGTGGACTGCTCTCAGCAATGACATGATGGAGACAGAGATGGTTCTGTTGAAGTTTTGCTAATTAGCAAACCAAAGCCCTAACAAAATCAGAGTCTTCTGTGGTTACATACAAAACGTGTTCCCACAAAATTACTTCCCACTTTCCCATGCTGAGTCATGTCCTGGTTTCATTTTCTCAAGCAGATAAGAGCTACTGTCAATGACACAATGTTTTTAAAAATCACTGATTAAGGAATCTTATGCACTTGAAAACAAGTTATATTTTTAAACTCAGTCATAAGAGAAGTGGTGAGCCAGGAGTTTTTGGAAATAAACTTTTCTACTCACCTCAAGCCTTCACAGCACCCCCACTGATTTGTGCCACTTTGGACAAATCCCAAACCT
The DNA here is from genome assembly GCA_963574355.1 of Loris lydekkerianus. NCBI lineage: Eukaryota > Metazoa > Chordata > Mammalia > Primates > Lorisidae > Loris > Loris lydekkerianus. The sequence goes on from CAUYPK010145038.1 coordinate 12,084, forward strand.
TTTATTGCTTCTGTTTGCTTATCTGTGAAAGGGAATTCTAAAACTAATTTTGCCTATTGTGAGAAATTCTTGTGGCAGTGGTTCACGGGGCTATGGGTTGGTTGTTCTTTTGTAAGATTTCTCCAACTCTACCTCATTTTACTCCCCGAAAGTACTATATCTTTTTCTGATTGAGAAGCTCATTGCATGCAAAGGGAAACATCTAAGAAAATACAGCCATTTAGTATGAATTCTAATCTCTATCTCAGAATGTTTCTCTGCTCTCAGCCTTTCTCCTCTCCTCTGTGATGCTCAGGCTACCCTGTGACCTTGCTTCCCAGCTCCATTCTGTGCAGGTATAATATTTTTGAAATGTTATCCAGTGGTGTTTCCCTCCCCTCTGGTACTTTCTTTTTCCTCTTTGTCTCTTCCTTGCCTCCATACAAATAACCAACCGGTATTTATTGCCAGAGGAGAAAGAAAAGGCTTTAGGGAGTTTTTCCTTCCCTTAGGGCTTAGAGATCTAGACAGAGGTGGCTGGGAGGGCAGTGACGAAACCTTCTGACCAATGGCTTCCCCCACCGCCAAAGATTTCTTGGGCTATCAGAATATGGAAATGAAAACCACCCTGAGATATCACCTAACCTGTGAGAATGGCCCACATCATAAACTCTCAAAGCTATAGATGCTGGCGTGGATGTGGATGTGGGGGGAAGGGAACACTGCTGGTAGGACTGCAGACTAATACAACCTTTTCAGAAGAAGTATGGAGAACCCTCAAAGAACTCAAAGTAGACCTCCCATTTGATCCTGCAATCCCATTACTGAGCATCTAATCAGAAGAAAAAAAAAATCCTTTTATCATAAGGACATTTGCACTAGACTGTTTATTGTAGCTCAATTTACAATTGTCACATTGTGGAAACAACCTAAATGCCCACCAATCCAGGAGTAGATTAACAAGCTATGGTATATGTATACCATGAAATACTATCAACCACTGAAAAAGATGGTGACGTCATGTCTTTTGTATTAAATTGGATGGAGGTGGAACACATTCTTCTTACTAAAGCATCACAAGAATGGAGAAGCAAGAAACCAATGTACTCAATTCTGATATGAGGACAATTGATGCTAGTACATGATTGGGGGAATGGAGAGAGGGAAGGACAGAGGGGATGGGGGATCACAATGTGTGACACACCTATTGGTGGTGGACATAATTATAAGAGGGACTTTACCTAACCCAGTGTAACCTGGTTCTTTGTACCCTCAATGATTCCCCAACAATTAAAAAAAAAAGTAGAGAATGGGGAATTATTGTTTAATGGGTATAGAGTTGCAGTTTTGCAAGATGAAAAGACTTCTGGAGCTTGGTTGCACAACAACATGAATGTACGTAACACAAAAATTTGTACATTTACAAAGGGCTAAAATGTTAAATTCTATGTTATGTGTATTTTTTTTTTTTTACCACAATTAAAGATAAAAATAAATAAATTAAATATGCAAAAAAAAAAGAGGATGAGGAAAGGCAGGAAAGGTCACGGTTCTTGAGGAAGATTCTATGCCCAGCCGTGCATCAAGTTGAGTCTTGGGCAATCCTTCCAGATAGCTTGTGAGATCTGTGAGGAGAGAAGGTCTATGCCTTACTTTCCTTCAGAACTCTCGCAGGTGAGAGGAGAGAAAATGGCTCTGTGGTATGGTTCCAGTCAGGTGGGACTTTGGACAACCTGTGAGAGTTTCTCACACCACATTGTCATGCGGGAATAGAAGATGACATGTTGCGTTCAAAGTTCCTGAAGGGACTGTGCAGGTGGAAACCAAGGCACCCGATGGACCAGCCACTGAGGAGAAGGTGTAATGATGTATGGAACAGCAGATGGCAGTGTGAGAGATGCTCTGAGGTTCAAATGCAAATGTGCCTTCAACTGCGCCACCCCATCTCTCTCTTTCTCTTTTTCTCTCTCTCTCATATACACACACAAATGCATACACACATCCCCCAATTACACATGTGCACCTCAACCGCACACACACATACTTACGTACCTTAGCAGTAGGTAAGATTTTAGAATTCAGATGAAAATAAAACTTAGGGGAAATTAGACTACATTTCTAGTACTCCAGTGAAATAGGGACCCAAGAAAGAGATTGGATTCTGAAAAAAATAAAGCTATATTTCTTCCAGATCAGAATTTGTGTATTAAGATTCAGCCCATACTTTATTAGCTATCATTTCTTTTTTTCCCTGTTCTCCATCTCTATTCCTTTTCCTAGCCTCTTTTTCCTTGATTTATGTATGTGCTCAGGCCTCTTCTAACATCAGTGCCCTCAAATAGTCAAACCCACGTACCCACCACTCACTCACACTGTCTGACTTCAGCCTACCGGGAACAATCTCACTATCCTTTCAATTTTTATTTGTTTCAGTTGCTGTAAGAAGCTCCAGAATCCCTGGTCACTTTTCATTTTCTACACTTACAATTTTACACGTCTCCAATTTTATGCTATGCCAAGTCCCTCCCCAACTTCTGAAATCTTTCCTTAGAACCTTCTGGACCTCACAGAACAGTAGAGCCAAATCTTTATACCATCAGCTGGTTGGATTCCTGTGCCAATTATTTGCCTGTCTGCTTCAGGCCTTTCCTTGTTCCCCCTCTCCTCCCTATTACAGATGATGGAAGACTGGTGGGGTACTAAACTGGTGGGAATGGAGAAGCCAGAGGATCATCTTTCCCCATCCTCTCCACTCCTGGTAGTGGCTATATTTTCTCTTGGGTTCCAATTCCTCTGGATGACTTCCTATGCGGTCTCAGTTCCCCCCAGTTCCCATCCCTGCCAGGTGACTTCTGGGCTCTGGCATCATCTCTTCCTCCTCTGGGCTCTCCAAATCAGAGATAATGACCTTCTATTTCTGCTAATCTTTGAATTTCTTTGTGTGCCTTGTTTGGGGCTTCTTAGCCCTTTTAGTTCTTTTGTAACCAGTTCTTTGAGTAAAATGAGCTCCACTGTGCGTTCACCTCTTCTGATGAGAACGTGAATGATATAGTTTTATTCACATTCCTCGTTTAACCAAAACTAAATATCTCCTCAGAGGATCCTGCTTCCCTTGTAACTTTTTCCATTGGTGATGGCTTTATTATCTCCCCAAACCCCAGGACCACAGGGTTTAGATGTGGGTTTGATGTCCACACCTTGTTTCTTAGTGCTGTTTTCAGACTATTCTTCTTTCACTCTACCTAATCCCTTCAAACTTTGAGCCTCATTTCATCCTGCTATACTTTCTACTCCCTTTCATCTCATATTCCTTGGATCATTCATTTCTGGATAATGTTAGCTATTGACTATTACTCTCTTCAATCCTATTTTGTCTTAACTCTTGGTGATTGAAACACAAATGTAAACAATCCTTCCCCTGTTGCCTTTTCCATTTCTTGAACTCCTCTCTGCTCCACTATACTTCACTCCACCTTAGTAACCCATTCTTTAGTTATGTCTTTGGCTTTATAATTTTCAACAACTGCAAACCTTCATGACCCTGATTTTACACATCTCATTCTCTGATCACTTCTTCTGGTACTCTACATTTCCAGGCCAGTCCCTTTGTACTCAAACTCCATCTGCCCTTTGTTCCCATGATGAGTTTCAGTTCACTGACTCTTTCACCTTTTTAGTGTTTATTATTACTCATGCCTTTATTTTGTTCTTTATCTACATTCCAAGTGAGTTATTACTCACATCCATGTATACAGCCTCAAATACCTTGCATCTCACTCTTGCTCTATTATGGTCTCTGGTCAAAACTTCAACCTTGACTAAAACCAATTTTCTCTCTGCTCTGCTTTTGAATCTCAGCATCTGCATGCACCTGGGTAAAAACACAGCCAGTGGGTCAGGAACATAAACCTATCAAGAGGCCCTGAATTCTAACTGAGAAACAGACCACATTTCCCTGGCCATGCACTTGCCCTCTGTTCCAGATGATCATTTTATATCTCCCCTCTCTCCTCAAATCTTACTGCTGTCATGAAGGCATACAGAGGCCCTCATTGCCCATACTGGTGGGGAGGGGTGATGGACGGCTTCTAGTTGCTGCACATTCAGGCCCACCATGGATTCATACAAAGGCCATTCTCCCCACTGCATTGCTCCCAGCCAGTGAGTGGTGGGGATGCTAGATCTAGGCTACTCCTGTCTGATGTGAGACTTCTTTAATGGAACTCTTTGCTTGGGATGCTTACTTGGCCTGGCTATTTTCAGAATTATACTGCATTCTAAAAGCTCTTTCTGCCCAATCTCTTTTCTCTTCTTTCACAACTGGCAGGTCTGCATTGTGCTCCAAAGGCTCTCCTCACTGCTGTTTGCTTATATTATTCATGGGTGTTTCCCCAGTAAATCTCTTGAACATCTACTTCCATCTTGAATTTGCTTCTGAGAACTAATATTGAACACTTGAACACTGTTTCCCTGTCTTCCCTCTTAGCTGAAGACTGTTTCTCACATCAACAAGAAAATTGAAGTCATTAGGTTAGAATTTCTACGAAGTTCCACCTCCTTATCAACGATCAGCACATGTATGCTCATACTCTGGCTTTTCATTTGTTACCGTAGATGACATAAGCATTTTATCACAGCCCCAGATTTCCACTTGGGCATCAGATTCTAGCCCAACGTTGCTACTTAAGAAAATTATTCCAGTAAATATTCTCTCTTGTCTCCATCTTCTCTTTTCTCTGTATTATCAATTTCCCTCTCTACTGTATCATTCCTATCAGTAAACAAACATGTTATTGTGTCTCTCACCTTTAAAAAATCCTTTCTTTTCCCCACTTGTCCCTCTCTGTCATGGAACATTTATCTTCCTCCCTTTTCATCTACACTCCTCAAATGCATTCATTTTTCTATTGTACTCCTACACTTCCAGTTTCTCTCTGCCAAGTCTTTTAAATGAAATTCAAACTGGCTTTCACTTGCTGTACCAAAACTACTCTTGTTGGGCTTACCAATGGCCTCTATGCAACTAAATCCTGTGATCAATTTTAACAATCTATCCATATGGTATTTGATACAGTTGGTCACCCCTTCTATTTTCTTATTTATTATCTTCCAGGACACTGCACTCTCTTAGCTTACCTTCTTCTCATTGTTTACTTCCAACACTTAGTGATTTCTAATCTTCTGCCTGGACTTATTTGGTGATAATGGAGGGCCCAGAGCTCTCTGCACTCCCTCAAATCAAATGAAGGCATCTCCTCTTAACATTCTATGTAATTCCTGTACATTTCATGCTTATTGTCTATCTCCTCCAAAGTATATAAGTTCCATGAAAGTAGATTTTTATTGTTTCTGGGGGAAAAGTTCCTAGAACCTAATAAACACTTAATATATAATTTCTGAATGACCACTGGTTGTATATTACCATTGGTTAATTTTAGAAGTAAAAAATCCCAAAAATTATAGACCAATATCACTAATGAATATAGATGCAAAAATATTTAACAAGATCTTAACAAACAGAAATACATCAAACAAATTATACATCATGACCAACTCAGTTTTATCTCAGGGTCTTAAGGCTGGGTCAATACATGTATAATAATCTATATAAATATAATTCAGCACATAAACAAATTTAAAAAAAGACCATATGATTCTCTCAATT